>JAHBCN010013331.1:0-24716 GCA_019359885.1 Listronotus oregonensis | reverse complement strand
ATTTTAATTTTTTTTAAAAAACTTAAACCCTACATAAGTGTTTTTATATGATTCAGATAAATTAGATAAAATAAACCCCCCGGTTCGCCAGATTTATACCTCGGTGATCTTCCGATACGTCTGGCATCGCTGTTTCCAGACTAAAAATCGGCGTTTAAAACGGTCCCGACACGTCCCACAAATATCCAGCCGTTGAAAAATGACGTATCAGCTGTTGTGTTCTCGAACGTTCTGCTACAACGCTTTATTTACGAAACAACGACAAATAAATTAAGAGAAACGGGGTAAAACAACGTAATTGCAGCGAATTAATGGGTGTTTTGACGTGCGAGATGTCTGTAAAAAATCCCATTAATTTAACAAATTTCCTATAAATTTACGAAGACTATTTCAAATATTTTATATAGAAAATCTTGGCTACTTTTTGTATTTTTTGACTGGTTGAGATACACTAAAAACAAATGACATAAAAGGACATTTTTACGAAGTTAGTGCTGATATGAGCAAATGATATCGTCTAATTCTCTAGAACAGAAGCCAAAAACTAAAAATATATATAAAAATTTAGTTTTTAGTTATATATACGTATCGATAAAAGTAAAACAATGTATAAGTTCTTAATATTATTACTTATTATAATCCTGCTTTTATAGCTATTTATGTATCAAGGGCTTACTGGATATAAGCCCTGAGGTCGAAATAGCCAGGGCCTCTGGCCGGGCTGTTCATTATGGGCATTATAGTCATAAAGCCGTGGTGCATACAATGCTTTATGTTTTACCCAAAAGAGTTTTTCAATGACTAATTACATTATTTATTCGCAATATAAAAAATAAGTTGCACCTGTACCTGTATACGTAAGTAGATAATGACTGGTGTTAAGTTTGACTTTGATGTTTCTGTCGTTAGTCAGTTGGCTTTTTTATTTAACGATTTGCTCAAAATGGAGAAATTCCAAAAATATAAGAGAAAAGGCCATAAAAGCGACCGAAAATCTTTTGCCAGTTAAATCAAGGCAACAGTATGATCGGGAGTACATATTTGGTATTTGGAAAGATGCGACCAATTCTTCAAATAACCGAAAATTTTAATGGCATATTTCCAGGAACTGGTAAGTTATTGATTTTATTTTAATACATAGTTTAACAAACTTTATTATTTTTAGTCGGAAAAATACAGTCCGAACTCTCTGGACCAAGTATTCCACCCAAGGTCTACGTTGATGGTCTATGAAAATATAGACATTTCGCAATACCATCGTCTCATATCTTTTAAAGTTAAATCGAAAGGATACGTCCCGAAGAAGTTTAAAGTTTTGGAAGGAGAACAAATATTAGAATTTATTAAGAAGGCTCCTGATGATATCTACTTGGTACACAAAGTCATATTGGTAATGGGTGTTTTTGGAGGTTTAAGACGAATGAGTTGGTCAAAAAACCATTTTGATGACATTGAAGATAGAGGAACAGTCTTGGTTATAAAGGTACAGAAACTAAAACTTCAACTTCAAAAGTTTTACTATCATTGAAGAAGATTTAGGCGCTTTAAATTTAATAAAAAAGTACACAACATTAAGACCAGCTGGAATAAAGGAGCGAAGATTCTTTCTTACCTATAGAAAGGGTCGATGTACAGTACAACCCATTGGAAAAAATACCATAGGAAGCGTCCCAACATTGATCGCAAAATTTTTAAAACTGGATAATGCAGAAGCTTACACCGGCCACTGTTTGCGTCGCACATCGTCAACTTTACTTGTTGAGGCAGGTGCTTCGTTTGAAACGCTAAAACAACATGGGAAATGGAAAAGCTCTTCAGTAGCTGAAGGATATATAAAGAAAGTATTTCATCCAAAAACAAAGTAGCCAAATGATTGCCAATTCAGTTAATTCCGAGGTTAATTCCGTATCGACTATTGAAAATTCTTTAATGGACTGTTTTTCTATACAAAATAGCGTTAGTGCTCCACCGCTGCTACCATCACAAAAAACACCGACCATTCTATAGTGGGATCAGCTACATTTTCCGGGACATTTCAAAATTGTAATTTTTATTTTGGAAATAAAGTTTAATTTTTAGTATTTTTTAAAGAAAAAATTATTTTTTGTATAAACTTGATCTTTATTGTGAGAGAAATAAAATTGGATAAGCAATAAAATTTCTATACTAGCGCATTAGGGCATTATAAGCGGGCATTATCATAATGCCCGCTTATAATTTGGTGAAAAGTATTATTGCTATCATAACATATTCCGTTTCTAAGGTATTATAGATCAATAATAGATAGGTAAAACATAAATAATGTAATTTAAATGTTTTGTTAAATAAGAAAATTGTTGTCATAGATAATAAGTATTTTTATTGTTTGGCCTTCTTAGGAACATTTTGGCCTTACAAAGAATGAACCTACAAAAAGGCCATTTTGGTCGATTTATTATTTTCAAGGAAGAATAAGCAAGTTAGAATTTAAAAAAAAAAACAAGTTTTAAACTAAAGAAATACGATCCCATAATTTTCTTTCCTTTTTAGGGAGTATGTAATTTATACATTTCATTAAACAATTTTATTTATCATATACGAGATATAAATTTCAAGATTACTTAATTCATTTGCTGGTGAAGCAACAAAAAACGATACATCGAAAAAGGAGTTGCTTCTTACATAGTTGTAATTGGATTTCCGCCCCATTATAAATTTATTAGTGCAAACAAGTCGTATTTTCAGGAAATTGTTGTGTTTGGCTTGCTTCGAGACAGTGTCGTCCACTGGACAAAAAATAAATAAAGGTTCTATATTATCGAGCGTTGTTTTCTTCCTAAACCTAGCCACACACGTTGAGGAAAAAAAACTGCACGAGGCTGGCCTTAGGAATTCCAAAGCGCGTTTGTGTAAGAACGTCTTTAGTTTATTGGACTGTACAGGCTGCCGGGTCGGCCTGTACACCATAACATTTAAATCCGGACTACGTGCGGGCCACGGTAAAACCCTGATACGCTGCTGCTCCATCAATTCATCGACTTGCCTGGTCGTTTGAACGGGATACTTATCTTGCTGAAAGATAAAATTTCTGTCCGAAAATCGATCGAGTACAGAAGGAAGCATGATATTCTGTAGTTGATTTATATATACCTCCACATTGAACCTTCCTTCGATAAAATAACATACACTAAGTTCTTGTACACACAGCCACCGAAAATCGTCCACTACTTCTATCCTGGGTATATTTTCCATCAAATCGTGTTCCTTGACGCCCGTATACCTTAAGGATCCCATTGTAGCAATTCGGATATTCTTCGCCGTGCCGTTCTAACCGATGCTAGAAAATTGCTTTTTCTACTGCTGTATAAATAAGAAAACTTTGTGATCCTAGCAACGCGAATTATAACGAAAGATAACCTTCGTGTTACCTGGTTGCTAAGCGTTGCTAGCTACGAAAGTAATATTTTCAGCGCCTGGACAAAAAAGTAAGAGTAAAAAAAAGAAAATATGCTTGTGGGAAATATTAGGATTTATTTATAAAAAGTAACTAATTTATGACAAAATATTTTAAAAAACTAGGTTAGGTATTAACATTAAAAGTAATTGTGCAATTTGAGCAATTAGCAAAGAAATTGGAGGAATAATACTTGAATTAACAGTTTTTAAATTTGTTGTTGGGGTACGTTATCACCTTTAACTACGTTAATATTCATATTTTTCACTGTTACTTCATTAGAGGAAATATTGGTAGGAATTTCGTTAAAATCTTCTTTGAAATTTCCACCTTATTACATGGATTCAGAATATATCCCCCGCTGAAAGGAAGACTTCAACCTCCATCCTTTAATCCAAAATATCGACATCGAAGCATTGAAAAACGTAGTTGACGTTCTTTAAAGAATGGCCAGTGTATCACTGATGTCTTCAAGCTTTAAAAAACTTCGCAATTTCTTTAGGTAAATTTGAAATAGTGTGCTTTCAATTCGATTTAACACATTTATTCTTTCATAACGATACAATAAACGTTATCTAGAGCATTCCTTGGTCTCAGCAATAATTCCTGTAGAAATCTGACATAAACTGAGCCTTCATCGTTGTTACCTACAAAGTTTCGTTAACTTTATTCTTAGATCCATATTTTTCTATAGCCACGTCATTTCTAATTTCTACATAACTTGCTTCATTCTGTATATTTCGTCTGTCCGGCATGCCCCAGCCACTCCCATAATGGCTATTACTTTCATTGCTAAGTAACTTTGATCAGGCGCGTTAAGTAAAAACTTTATGATTTCTTCTTTTTAAAAATTTTTGACTTTTTGCTCATAACCATCGTTTTTCCTTTTAATAAAAGCAACTAGTTTCTTAACTCCGAAATATCTTGATTTTTGTTTACGGAAATTGTTAACTTGAGCATGGAATATACAGACCAGAGAGTTGGTGGTGATAAAGACTCGGATTTTTCTTGAAAATAAGCCAACACGACATTCTCGTCATTGCGCCCCACATTTTTTGTAGCAAGCCATTCAGAAAACGATTTATATGTTTGATGGTTCCTCTCTTTAGATTTGTCTGGCAGAAGTGAGGCACACGCGAGGTCAGCTGCCTTTTGGATGCCATTTTCATATTCATTTAACATTTTAAAATGGGAATTTATACTAAATTAACAATAATTCAAAATCTGACAAGTGCTGATGACAGACAATGTCAACAATAATGGATTAATTTTTAACAGGTAAAATTTCAAAATCTCTGATATTTCTATTAAAACATGATGTTAATGATTATTAAATTATGCGATACATAGAACAGTAGCAGAAAAAATATAATACATTACACGATGCGAAAGGCCTTTCAAGTGTTCACCTCACACCAAAAAGTAAACTTTCGCATCTTGTAATGTAAATAACTATTCCTTGTTTGCTGTAACTACAGATTTAAATGGTTGGTGTTTCAAAACATTAACTAAATTATTGTCTTGTTCTTGATTTCATAGTTTGGGGCGACCACTTCCAGCTCTTCTCTTAAAGGAGTGTGTTTCCTGCCATGTTTTTTTAACAAAATGAATAGTACTCTTTGGGATGTTAAGCTCTTTCGCCACATCCCTTTGTGGCCAATCTCCTGCTCAATATAATAAATAATTAATACTTTTTGATCGAAAGTTAAGTTTGGCATTTTAAAAGTTATTTGTAGACATTGACAACGGACACCTGTTTCTTTATTAGGTTTTTGACAGGTTTTTTTATATTCAGTAGAAGGTGGCATAAGCCTATTTTACGAAAGGGAAAAAGAATTGCCCAAGATTTAAACATCCTGTACTGAAACACCCGCCCTGTTCATAAAAAAATCGCTTTAAAATCAATTTACACACCAATTTTTAAAACGTCCCATCGAGACCCGCATTCCACACGTTGATTAAATACAGTGTAAATAGGAACCAGAATCTCAAACCATCTTGCGGTGTTTTAATTAACTGAAAAATCAGATTTTAATTTTAAATTATGGAGTACATTAATTCTTTGACGGTGGTTCATAAGTCAAAGAGGTCTCAAGGTGCTCGGAATAGTTTTTGGCTCGAGCATTGACGTAGGAATGAGCTGCCGTGAAGATATTTTAACTTTAAAGAATTGACTTATATCAACGCAATATATATATATATATATATATATATATATATATATATATATATATATATATATATATATATATATATATATATATATATATATACAGGGTGTCCCGTAATTAATTGATATAGATTAATGTACGATAACTGACATCAAAATAAAGCGTTTTTTTACCAAACATTTATTGAAATATCTCGAAATCCACTGGACAGATTAAAGTGAAATTTGGTGTACTCTTATTATTTGGGATGAGGAATACGAATATGATATTTGTTTTGCCATTACCACTAGATGGCGCCACATACAACAACATTGAGTGATTAAAATGGTCATAACTTTTTTGACAGGGTACAGGGAGACACACATTTGCGAGTGAAAATAATAAAACAGCATCTAATTTTAGTCAAAAAAGGTATACTTCTTTGATCTGCAAAAAGTAGACCGTTTCGAAATAAACGCATTTTTTTATTAAGTTGCGCATGAACAAATTATTATCGGAGTTTTGCAAATTAGGCTTTGCCTAGGATGAAAACATCATAACTACAACCTGTCAAGGTGAAGTATAAATAATTAAGTCTTTAATTTAGCTATGGTTCGTGTTCTTGTTGTGCTATTTTCGTTGCCGCGTCACAATGATTTTTCTAATGCTCAGATGCGGGATATGGTATGTGTGTATGCCCAAGAAAATTTTTGTGGTCGAAGAGCAGAGTCGTTATTTAGATCTGTATCCGGATAGAAGGCAGCCAAATCATCAAACATTTAAAGCATTGTATGATAGATTAGGCGAAACGGGCTCATTTCGTTCAAAAAACGTAAATGCGGGAAGATCAAGGGTAATTGGAGCGGATATGGAAGATAAAATTTTGGTTCGTGTTACCGAAAATCCTGAAACCAGCTCAAAACGTAGTAAGGGAGCCACTGGTGTAAGCAAATCTTCCAGAATCTGCTGTTGCTCTGTGTCCCATTACTTTGGGACACCCTGTATATATATATATATATATATATATATATATATATATATATATATATATATATATATATATATATATATATATATATATATATATATATATATATATATATATATATATATATATATATATATATATATATATATATATATATATATATATATATATATAACTTATTTGTTAATTTCTTTGACCTTTGCCTTGATATATTGTTTATGGTTTTCCAAAAAAAACTATCAAAAAATAAATAATAATTAAAAAGAAACATAAATGGTTGAAACGAAGACCGTTTATTGTGAATATAACTGTTTTAAATGTTAAGTGTTTGTTTGTCTTTTCAAGTATTAAATGTGCATTACACAACAACAAAAATGAGTGTTTTTTCGTAAGAAGCCCCTTAGTTTTAAGGTAAAATTAAATGTTAATATATTGTATAGCTAAATTTCAATCAAAAAAATTTTTGTATTGCAGATTGATTTGTTCTTATAAAAAAACATACATATTATATACCTGATGAAGGCCCTTCCAGGCCAAAACGTCGTAATTGACATAAAAATTAACATAAATTGCTTAGCAAGCAACTGTTTTATATATGGCCTGTTATCCCAAGAAATTCAGAAAATTTTTGGAAAACCATATATATATATATATATATATATATATATATATATATATATATATATATATATATATATATATATATATATATCGGGTGGTACATGACCAGACAGGCCATAGGAAATCCCATTTAAATTTTGATACATTGAAATATTGGCTCCCTTATTGAATTTACAACAAAATTGTATTAGACCATTTTGAAGACGTTGATAAGATTAGCTCACATATTAAATTTCGTTTTTTTTTCTGATAAGGCAATTAAAAGTTATTTAAGAAAAAAATCGTTGCATACCTGCTACATACCTTAATGAATCCACCAGTAATAAATAAAATGTCTTGTCAACTTTTTAATTCACGTTTTACTTGGTATTAGTTATTTCAACATGTTTTACAGTATTGAAGAGAAAATAATGGTTGTAATTATTTAATAAATACAAGTAATTACATTGAACTACATAATGAGATTTTTACATAATTGATTAATTTTATAGGAAGATGAAAAAGACACTTAAAAACTGTCTAAAAATACGTTTTAACACAACACATTGAAACTAAAAGCTAATATTTTTTAATAAGATGCTCAAACAGACCTCCGTTTACTGCTAAGCAATATCCTAAACGGTTATAAAATTCAGTTCTTACATTATGAAGTTGAAATGCCGATAGTCGATCGCATGCCGCTGAAATTAAATCTTCTAATTCTCAAAAGGAAGAAGTCGTTTGGCGAAAAATCAGAAGACCTAGCTGGCCAATTTATGGTGTAATTTGGTCCTATAGTGAGTCCATTGAAAACATTTTGAACATATTCCCTTACTTCTCGTGAATTGTGTGCGGGACAACCATCCATTTGAAACCAAATGTCTTGATTGTCAGGTGCAACTTCTTCCAATGCCGGCCCCACTTGATTTTGTAATAGTTCTAAAAAAGTTTCTGTTTCCAAATTATAATTCAAGAAAAAAGGTCCAATAATCCGATGTCCAAATATACCCGCCCAAACGTTTACCTTTTGAGGGTATTGAGTCCTTGTAGATACAAATCTGTGTTTATTTTCTTTGCTCCAGTATCTGATGTTTTGAACGTTTGGTTCATTGTTTAATGTGAAGGTGCATTCGTCACTAAAACAAATATTGCGTAGTAGTCCCTATCGTTATTCGCCATTTCCATAACTTCAAAACAAAAATCTGCTCTTCGGATCTCATCGCCTTCCCTTAATTTCTGATGTCTTTGATATTTGTATGGATGATATTTATATTTCTTTAATTTGCGTAGTACTGTGCTGTGATCCTTTCCTACAACTTTGCCAAGAAGCCTGGTGCTAATTCCTTTATTTTCTTCTACATGAAGTAAAACATCTAAATCGGCATTATTTTCTTGAGCTCTTCCATCGAGTACATTATTATTTCGCTCTAAGCAGTTGCATTTATTAATAACAGTACCTTTTGTCTTAAACTTATGAACGATATTTTAAACTGTTGTCTTACTTGAAATGTGTCTGTCAGGAAAAAACGTAGAGAACATGTCGAATACTCTTCGATAACTATTTTCCATGTAAACCATTTAATCATTGTTATTTTCTTCAATACTGTAAAACATTTTGAAATAACTAATACAAAGTAAAACGTCAATTAAAAAGTTGACAAGACATTTTATTTATTACTGGTGGATTCATTAAGGTATGTAGCAGGTATGCAACGATTTTGCAAATAGTTTTTCTTAAATAACTTTTAATTGCCTTATCAGAAAAAAACAAATTTAGTATG
The DNA here is from genome assembly GCA_019359885.1 of Listronotus oregonensis. Lineage (NCBI taxonomy): Eukaryota > Metazoa > Arthropoda > Insecta > Coleoptera > Curculionidae > Listronotus > Listronotus oregonensis. The sequence goes on along the minus strand of JAHBCN010013331.1, from coordinate 15,764 downwards.
TAAGCTAATCTTATCAACGTCTTCAAAATAGTCTAATACAATTTTGTTGTAAATTCAATGGGAGCCAATATTTCAATGTATCAAAATTTACATGGGATTTCCTATGGCCAGTCTGGCGATGCACCACCCGGTATATGTATGTATGTATGTCCTTAATTTCATTTTTATAATTTTTTTAAAATTAACTAACCAAATATAAATCGCTCTCTTACTTCTTACGGTTTCTCGCCGCTCCTCGGCGATGCCTTCCGAATCAGGTGCATCGGATGCACTTGCCTGCAGGTCCGCTGCTGCATCGATCTCGAGTCTGGGTCGCGCGGCGGCTGCAGCCGTGTCAAGGTCAGAGCGATGCCGCTTCCACGGGCGGCGGCACGTGTCATTTGCGGTCACGACCTCCTTTCGCAGAGGCCGAATCATGCGAAAGGTCGATGTAATCGCGACTTGTGCATTGGGGCACTGTTTCAGCCGACCAATTGGGATATTTTTAGTTTATTAACACTAAAATCTGGAACTTCCATTGTCTATGTTAGGGTTGTCACTTTATTATAAGTCTGACAAGTGTGGTGGCCATTCCAAAAAACCCTAGAGAAGAATCATCCTTAATCTATATCGTTTATATTTATAATTATAAATATGCGTTATAAAACATGGTACGTCAAGTAAAAACAAAATAATAGCAAAGGTATTACGTGTCTTATAATGATAATAATTAATTTAATGAGACTTTGAACATTTGAAACGTTAATTAGGAATCGTACGTATTTACTGTAGTACGCACATACATACACAAAACAACGTAAGTACAAATTTCCCTCGCCTACGCGATCAAAGCTTATTAACGAAAATAGACATGCTATTTTTAATTATTTACACAATTGGTTTGTTGCTAACACCATTATACACTTTCTAAAATATTGTGTAAAAAATATAATACACAAAGTAGGTCCTTTAAGGATAAAGTAAAAAAATTATCTGTGAGAACTAAATCTGGTCATCGAGACGGCCAATGATAATTTTATTTAATTTCTTTGAGGTCTCATGATCAGAGAATGCTTAAGACATTTAAAACATATTATAGGAAATGTAAATATATGTATAAATATATATATATATATATATATATATATATATATATATATATATATATATATATATATATATATATATTGGTACGCATTTTAAAAACTTCAACCTGTTAGGTGGTTTTCTTGGTAAACGCATATTTTTAAAAGGTTATTTCTGGAAATGCCAGAGATATTTTTAAATTTGTGGCGTATAATTAATGGACAACTTGTTGATAGTTTCTCAAAAATAGACGCCCACTATATGAATAGGGATATATACAGGGTTTCGTAATAGACTACCTATTTTGATATTGAAATAAATTCTATATGAGATAAGTTAGTACGTTTTTTTTTATATTATTATCTTCTATGGCCTTTGGGATTTGAACTCAACATATTTTCAAGCGAGTAGGCACCTGTCACAAAACTAGGAAAAATTAATTTTCGTAAAAGGTCATTTTTCTAATAAAGCATCTGATTAGGTTTGAACACATAATTTAATGTTTAGTTTTAATTCTCATGGATTATTTAGTTCAACAACGAGTTTTTTTTGCGTAAAAACATAAAGACTAACTTAATAGAAGAAGATGAAGCGACAGTACATACCGCTAAAAACTCTAAAAGAGTTCTGCGAGAACTGTTTAATGGCCAACTTATTTCAATATTTGAAGATTTAAATTGGTTTTTAAGGTCCCAGGACTTAACTGCACCAGACTTTTTTCTGTGGGGCTATTTAAAGTCAAAGGTTTTTGCAACTCGTCCAGAAAACATCCAAGATTTAAAGTCGGAATTCCTGAGAGGTCCGGTGAATAGATCAGGTTTTCCTTCATCGTGTCTCGAATCATTTCTTGTCAAATCTTGAAAAGTGCATTGAAGTTAATGGCACTTACTTAAAAGACGTAATTTTCAAAAGTTTGGATAAGTCGGATGTTATAGTAAATCCCAAAGAGTGAATTGTAATTAAGCGTAATAAAATGTTAGTTTTATTAAGTTGTAACAATTTTACTGAGCAATCAAAATGGGAAATCTTGTATATGTATGCTTTAGTCCATTTGGTCAACACACATTTCTAAGCTGTTAAAGATTTTTTTTTTAAATCTAGGACATCCCGGAGCGTGGCCTTTAGTCCGATTAAACAACATATTATAAAAAACATTTTCCCGGGGATCAGATTTTCAACTTTAAAAGTGTTAAAGTTATGAATTTTTTAAAAAGTTGTCAATTTTAGCAGTTTTTCCAAGTTTTCTCTGCGAAAAATTCACCAATATCAATTTGCAAAAAACCATTTTGTTTGTTCTTTAATTCTTTATGAAAAAAAACCTATTAATTGCAATCTTCAAAATCAACCACAAGTATTACCAAAAAAACAGAAAGATTTTGACTTTTTAATTTGCCAAGCTCGTCACAAATATATTACAAACATGTGCCAGACAAGTGAAGATAAGGCACGTCTACTTGCTCTTCAGGCCCCTGAAAGTAATGCTTGGATTAACGCACTTCCATCTTCGTCCTTGGGAAATTTGTTAGATAACAAAACATTCCATATTTCCATCGCTCTCAGACTTGGTCTGCCTGTGTGTGGAGAGCACATCTGCGTTTGCGGCGGAAATGCTGATATTTATGGCCTACATGGGTTAAGCTGCAAAAAAAGCGCAGGGCGTTCTTCTAGACACAGTCAGATAAATGACATTATCAAAAGAGCTCTGATTTTAGCTGAAAATCCTTCTGTGTTAGAGCCTCTTGGAGTTTGCAGAAGCGATGGAAAACGGGTAGATGGAATGACCTTAATTCCCTGGAAATATGGAAAACAATTACTTTGGGACGCTACTTGCAGCCATACACTTGCAAAATCCTATCTGGACAAAACTCCTAATTTTGTAGGTGCGGCTGCTCGTATTGCCGAGAATAAAAAACATCTAAAATATAAAGAGCTTGAAGAACGCTTTATCTTCATTCCTTTTGCTGTTGAAACTTTTGGTCCTTTGGGTGATGAGGCTAAGGGTTTTATTAATGAAATTTGCAAAAAAAACAATGCAAAAATCTCGAAGTTTCATTATCCAAAGAATTGGTTTAGCTGTGCAACGGGGTAATGCAGCATCGGTACTAGGAACAATCCAGGAAGACCTAGGACTTGATGAAGTTTATAATTTTTAAATATAGATTAAGTTATTTATTTAATTTTAGAATATTGTTATTTGGTATGTAGTGAATTATTATTAATATATGTAATACCACTCAAAAAAAAAAAAATTAATTAAGAATTACATTAAATTATTTCTCTCTAAAAGAAATTTTAAAATTTTAGCATTTATAGTTTTCCTGTAATTAAAAATTAAAATTTCCTATTTTAAACCAAACTTTTCCACCAACAATGAATCTCTGACGATTAGCTTTCAAGTCATTGCGGGACTTCATACGGTCACTTTCTTTTCGTACTTATTACGAACCCCTTCGTGTATTTCTTGCAGCTGTTTACTGAGCTGACTTACATAAGCTTCTGCTGATTTTTCATTGGTGGATGATCGTCCAGTAAGTAAGTCAACTAAAAGGCATAACTCCGCTCCAAAAATGACTTTTGCTAGTGACGTTCCAGTTGTTTCGTGAACTGCGGAGCGATATACTAGTAAAAACGGCTGTATACAGTTGTCCCAGTTTCTTTGTTGGTCATTTACTTTAGTTTTCAGGTGGTTATCAAGAGTTCTGTCAAATCTTTCGAGCATTCCATCTGACTGAATATCTTATTTGTCACAAACATCACAAATTAGCATTGGTAGCATCAAGAAAATCATCCATTTTCATCTGCGCGTCCTTCCACCTCTATAAATTTTCACACAACGCTTTGGCACTATCCCCTTTAATCTTTCCCCATCCAACGATATCTGGAAACTCTAAAGCCTGGAAAATCGAAGCACGCGTGGCGAATTTCCCTTAGTTGCATTTCAGTCAGCTGTGAGAGCCCGGCCGACCTTGATTTCGGCCAGCGTGCGCGTGACCTTGTCGGGAATTCACCCGAAGGGAGGTCGATGATTCGCGATGGGCCCTGGACGAAACGAGCGAAGGAAGGGGTGGGGTGATGGAAATGGAAAAGCGGAAAGCAGAGGCGCGGATCGGGAAAGCTGAAATAGGCATAACGGCTTTATTATTGACCTATGAAAACGGAGGGGAAATGCATTTTTTATTGCTAGACAGAAATTATTCAATCGACGAAAAAGTATCCATAATTAAGTGGCATTATGCGTATCTGAAATGTTTTTAGTTTATTTTCCACCAAGCCCATTCCGTCCATTTCAACTATTAAACGTATTGTCAGTAAGTTCGAGTACAAAGGTACCGTAATAAATAATTGTAAATGTTCAACTTAGGATATCGAAAATAGAGCCGAAGAAAGAGAGAACAGAGATCTTAATATTCTACTGAGTGTGGAGGAAAACAAAAGAGGTAAATAAACATCATACAACGGTATTGCGCACTTTGAAAAAACACAAATATCAAGATCTGCAGGAAGGAGGTGAAGAGCGAAGAATGGCATTTTGTTTTGAAATGATGGAAAAAGCAAATAACGATAGGAATTTTTTAAGAAATATTTGGTTTACCGATGAATGTACATTCACCCTCAACAATGAACCAAATGTTTAGAATTGCCGGGGAGACAAGAAAATGAAGATCGCTTTGTTCATACTCGGACCCAATATCCCCAAAAAACAAATGTATTCGTGGGAATTATTCGACACCATATCATTGGACCGTTTTTATGGACTATAACCTGAGATCAGAAACTTATTTGGACTTATTTCAAAAGCAAATTGGACCCGCCTTGGAAGAAGTTGTTCGGGAAGATCAAATGATCTGGTACCAAATGGATGGTTGCTAGTGATGAGCGAGACGGTCTTGGTCTGGCGGTCTTGGTCTTGGTCTTGCAGCAAGACCAAGACCGAGACCAAGACCAAGACCGCCTTCTCGCTTGCAAGACCAAGACCAAGACCGGGGTATGCAAGACCAAGACCAAGACCGAGGGTGCAAGACTACGCAAGACCAAGACCGACCTGCAAGACTCTTGCACTTTTGTCACTTTTTTTTAAATTATAATATTTAATTTTTATATTTAATATACAGAGGTATTTCATACAGACATGACAAAAAATCTGTCGAGAACTGCCTAAAAAGGCGATTATTTTATGAGTAACAGGTTTTTTTAATAAAATAATAATTAAATCGATCACTTTGTTTTTTAATAAAATTATCTAAAAACGATAACTAGTAGATTCAGTAACATGTTTCAAATAATAAGATTGTGACTCAATGATCCGACAAAGCTCGATATCTCCAAAACCGTTTACGACAGAGAAAACTAAGAGTACAAAAGTTATAGAAGCTGAAAATTACTTACCTATTCCTAATGTTTTTTTTTAATTAGGTATCTAGTGATGCCACTTACTGGATCAAAAATTTCCAAAATCCAGGAAAACATTATTTTTGTGCCACACTGTAAGAAGTGGCATCATTAGATTGCTCCTTTAAACTAAGATATAAATGTAAAAGTGACGGTTTAATAAAAAATATATTTGTCCTTTTATATAGGAATACTTTTTATATAAATGGATTTTAAATTTCACTTCCGGTTTAGACGGAAAAGTCAAAACAATGCCAAAAGTATAATGATGACGTCATTTTTGTCAAAACCGAAAATGATATATAAAAAACCATCTATGTCGACATTGTACCTATATGACAGTTCAAGAATTTCCAGCATAATATACAGGGAAGCGATTTTTTAAATTAATTTTTGCTATAAATTTTCTATTTTAGGTTAAAAGCTAAAAATAAGGAAGTTTTCTTGAGTGGTAGTGAATTTTTTGGAAAATTCTGAAATAGAGAATAATTTTACATTTTACGCCCTTTTTTCTATAATTTTTGTATATTAAGTTTTTTACCATTATAAACGGTTTCGGATATACCGATCTTTGTCGCACTATCGAGCCACCTTGTATATGCAGAATGTTTATAAAGTATTTGTACAAACTTTGTACGGCAAATGTTTGACTAATTTGAACAAAGAAAGTTTATTTGAACTGAAAAGTTTTCTAAATACCTTTTTTTTAATTAGAAACCAATGTTTTTTCATTTTCATTTTCATGGAAATTTCACATCTGGTTGAAATTAAAAGTTTTTTTTCTGCCCTCAGAGTACTCAGTATTGTAATTTTATATGCTTCTTCAAAGAAAATTTAAATATTTCCTATCACTAAAATGAAGCACTATAAATAAATAAACCCCTACATTTAAAATATCCTTTTTAATCAAATAATTTAAATGTATTATACATGTAAGGTTAAAATTGGTATATTTTAAAATTTTAAAGCAAAAAATATAGTCTCCATCTTTATTAATTTGTAAGTATTAAAAAAATATATATTTTATTTAAGATTGCTTAATTTAAATTATTACTACCAAAAAAAGCAAGACCAGCAAGAGTCTTGCAGCAAGACCAAGACCGGGTGGTGCAAGACCAAGACCAAGACCAAGACCTTTTTGGGCTTGCAAGACCAAGACCAAGACCAGACTTGCAAGACCAAGACCAAGACCAAGACTAGCCCGGTCTTGGTCTTGGTCTTGCTTTGCTCATCACTAATGGTTGCCCCGCCCATAATGCCCGTATGGTTAAAGAGTTCCTGGAAAAAGCCAGGTCACCTAATCTTTCACCGAATGACTTCTTTCTGTGGGGGTCACTAAAAAAGTGTCATTTATAAAAGTGTAAAATTTAAGAATCTAAACCAGCTACAAAACGCTATTTCTGTTAAATGTAATAACATTCATATCAATAGCAACGTGAATGAATTTTATATCGGTGATATGTTTACTAATGGGAGTTGTTGACTTTGTTAAATAAGTTTTATGTATCTCAGTATTTTTAAAAGTTAATGTATTTTATTTCATTTTATTTTTCCACACCCAGTAAAATATTAAGGGTTCATTTCTCTCTTTTTCGGATTTATTTTCGATCTTCTGAGTTACACATTTACAATTATTTATTGCGATGGCTTTGGACTCGAATTAACTGACAATACGTTTAATGGTTAAAATGGACTAGATAGGCTTGATGGGAAAATAAATTGAAAATATTTCAGATACTGCTATTGGTTTAATTAAGTTCTAGTATAGATAAAATTATTTTTTTAATGATCGATAGTAATAATTGTTATTAATTAAACTTAATTGTTACATTAAATAAAAGGTTTGATAAAAAAATAATGTTAACGTGTCTTTTACTTTGAATGTAATGGTTGTGAGATTGATGAAACGAAAAAACATTCCTTGTATTCGGCTGTACGTCAGATTTGACAAAGCCTTATAACAAATTGTTTGCTGGTGGCTGGTGTCTGTTTGGTTTTACCTGAACCAAAAATTTGGTAATTTTGCCACTACATTTAATTGAATAATTCAAGATTCGCTTATTAAAAGTTTTTGAAACTTGGCACAAGGAATTGTCAGATTGGTCTCTTCAGAAAATTAAAATTTACATTAAATTACTTTAAACTCCACCCCTGATGTAAACAAATCGCTCATCCATCAATTCAAACAAACACCAACCACCGGGATGACCCAGAAAGGCCATGACACGAGGCCACGAGTTGGGGGCGTTCTGGAGGTTGTTACCCCTGCAACAGTTTGCCGATCGATGCGGGGGCAAACACGCTTCGCCTATCTAAGGCCAAGGTCGTCGCGAGGGAGGCGAGCGTCGCGACGCTAGGACGTAGGGTTGACACAGACCAATTTACCTGGCTTTAATATGATGTGGATGTTAGTAAATAATATTAAAAAAGAAAAACAAAACGTTTGTGGTTATAGCTGTAGTGGCGCCAAATTGATAATAATTTTATAATTGTAACAATATCACTTTGATTTTTCAATTTTTTTGTAAAAGTTATAAAATTTTTATAAACAAAGGAATACATTTTTTAAACTGTTATGGCGTGGACTTGTTTGGTAATTATATAAAAAGGGCTTCACGACGCGAAAATTTAATACCACAATTATTTAAACATTTTTTTTTATGTACAGTGAAGGAGAAGCTTCGAAACAGTGTTGTTAATTAACAATTGTTTAACTTGTTAAAAAGTTAACGTTAAGTTAAATTTTAAACGGGAATAAATTCTTTACAGTGTTTTGATACACCATAATTTTTTATAATTTTTCAATTGATATTTTATACCTTAAATAGTTATTTTCCTAACACCTAACAACGGCAGTCGCGTGCGGAAAAGTATCACTTTGCGCAAGCGTTAGGAACAAAATTTTTCCTACGAGCGTCAGATAATACCAATATTAAAGCAATGATTATTTTTTAAATTATGTTTAATCTGAAAGAACTACTACAACATATTTATAAATGGGAATTATTTGTTGATAACATTTACAACAAAAGAACAGTTATTAGCATATTGTAAATTAATTGCAGAACCTGTAATTTCATTTAGCGGGTGGCTTATGGAAGCGCTTATTGTACGGCTTGATGAAGGTTGACTTAGCTCAGGAGGGAGTTGTTCATGGTCAATATTTATTCGACATATCCTTTTTCTGATTTGTGGATTCATCAATGTAGCTCTCAGCTACAGCCGTTGATTTCCAGCCCCCAAGTAGCTTGACATTGGTAATTCCTTCTCCAGAATCCACTAACATAGTCGCAGAGGATCGACGAAAACTATGTCCAGTGTACTCTTCTGGATTTTTAATTTTAGGTATGCAGCAATATCTGAAGGCATTTTACCTATTGAATTTATTCCCACACATTGCGTACTGCATGCTCCTTGTTTATACTGACAAAAAACGTCTGTGTGGGGTATGTGGTTTTGCAAATTTGCATATTACGGTACAATTGCAGATAAAGTCCGTTATTTGTTTCATCGGACACTACAAAGATTCTGGAAGTGTTATTTTTACTGTCAGGAATTTTCACCACTATCAAATTTTCATTATGCTGTATGTCATCAATCATTATTTTTGTAAGTTCATCTGTCCTACAAGCACCGGCTAATCCAAAAAATGTAGCAACTTTTATTAGAAGGTAAATATTATCAGGTGCTTATTTCATGAATCTTGAAACTTTTTCTTTGCTGAAAGTTTTATTTTTTTTGGCCGGTATCCACGTTTTGGTGTTTAAGAGTGATGTTAGCTTGAAATATGAACTTAAATCAAGGTTCTTTTCACTTTGAGGACACATTTTAACATAGAGTACTTACTCCATAAAGTATTAGGTTTATATGTTTTTTGTAAATCAGCAAAATAGGCCAAGAACACTTCTTTTTAATACTTTTGTCCCTTGCTGGAGCACCAGTTTTCGAAATGACTATATTGATTCTCATATTTTCACGAGATTTTGCTGGTAATAAATTCAAACTTACGGTATTTGCTGCATCCAGGATAGAATCTGGTAGCTCCTCATCGGAACTACTCATTTTAAATAATTATTTTTGTCGGATTTTTATTTAATTAAAAAAAGATGCTATGACGCCTTTTCATTAAAAATGCTTGTTTGTATTGAAATTCATTTGTGCAATTGCTTGTTCATATGGAAACGAAGAAAAAATCTGACATGTGTTAAAATTACCAAGATTACATATTGTTGCTTGACTTGTCATAATCATTTATTATTATTATACAGGTAATTAAAAAATGTTTTTTTTGTGTTTAGTTGAAATATTGAAAATTACGAAGTAACAAACAAAAAAGAGAATAAACTAAAACTTGCAATGGCTTCGTATATTGCATGAAATAGCCTACACTTACTAAAATACATATAAATCTTGCTTACCTGTAAGATTTTAGAGTAGTTTTAATTTTTCCGCACGCCGTGCGGAAAAGTGCAACTTTGCGCACTCAAATGCGTGCGGAAAAGTGGACTTTTCCGCACGCTCGTAGGAAAAAGAATTATTTAGTGTGAAGTAAAGGGTGTACAACTAAGAAAGGAGGCCGGCTGTATCTCAGAAAATATTTATCGCACAGCGTTGGGGAAAAAATATTGTTGGTTAAAGTGGTCAAGAGAAATAGCTGGAAATTATTTTCAAGTTTCTGAAATGGCCTTAGGGGGCTAACATGCAATCTTGAATCTAAAATATGTTTCTTGAATTTTGCTATACTAACTAAAAAATACCTGATCTTTAAAGTCAAGGATAATCAACCCATTTCTTTTGACAATTTTGCTATATCTCTAAAAATAAAGTGGTAGGTATTTGAAAGGTTCCAGTCAAACACACCCTGTATCCTGGAAACGCTAGCCGATTTTAACATACTTGGGCTAGTTGAAAAAGTATTCTTGGACTATAAATCTTAAAATATTTAAAGTTTTGTAGTTTCACAGGGTAGATTACGACTTCCAAAAATTAATTTTTCAAAAATTAAATCATTGGTATATATTTTCTTATACTGAAAAAGTCTAAATATATCCTAAACAAGCTAAAGCCCATCTCGATATTGTTCTTACTAAATTTACAAAGAAAATTTTATTGTCAATATCTCAAAAACTAAAAACCTAAAGAAATTTATCTTTATCGTTAAAAATCAAAGGTTTTTTTGCGTTTTGGCAATAACAATTAGCAATTTTATTGAGCAGAAAATGTTCTTATATTTTGCAGGAGACACACTTCTCGATTAGACTAAATCACTTGAAAACGATTGGGGACACGTGCTAACCGAAACGTAGTGTATCAATTTACAAATCAAGACCATGATTTTAGTATAAAACTATCTCGCTTTATAAAATTCGAAAATCGAATCATTAGAAACCACATATAACATCATAAGTAGAAATATTGTGGGGCATTTTTAATATCGCATGCCAACAAGTCGATTCTTATTACATAAACGGACTGAACCCACACAGCAGTTCGAGAAAAAAAATAATTAAAAATATTAATAGGTACCGTTTTGAGTTGCTGGAGCAAATAATTTTAATTGACAGCCTTTTTCTGACCGGTTCACGGTCCGAGCACACCGGCGCAATCCTAATTAGTTTTCTACTTTACCGGTATCTTATCGAGACGAAAACGATCCCCGATTTAAGGCAGTGTTCACAGTGCCGCGTATTGGTAAAATCAAAGAGAGGCGTCGCCCGTTTCGGCCCGAAAGATCAGCTATAACAAATTTCGTGCAAATATTGATTTAGTTAAATATTTTTCTAATATTCTAGGCGGCATTTTTAAAGAGCAATAAAATCATATTATACAGGATGTCCCAGAATATGTGGACAATCTCTCGGAATCTGATAGAAAACCTAAAAATATTATGACAAGTTCCCATAAACTTTTTTCTATGATCCTTCCTACAAAAGTTTAAAAGTTTAAAATCTAGCATTTTAATTTAGCGTAGTCTTCACTCCTTAATCTTTTGGTCTTGGTCTTCCCAAAGACGGAAGGGCGTCTTGGTTTTCCGGTTTGGTCGATGAAAACCAATACTAACCGAAATTTTTCAAACAGGTTATCGATGACAATTAAGAATAACTTTTTTTTAGTTTAAGGTTAAAGCTGTCCAAAAATAATATTGTTAAGCCTTTATTGTGCTATTATTGTGTCAGAGCTAGCCCGTCCCAGGGGACACCCTTTATATCCCCTCACCAAAGACTTTGGGGCTTACGGTGATTTTATGAGATGGTGCAAATTACGAACGATTCATTTCATAACAAAAATGAGTTGCTGGTATACTTGTCGGAGAAGAAAAATAAAAACATGAAGACCTCGACACAAAAACATTGATAAAAGTAAGTTCCCAAAAATAATCGCGTTTTTAAAGCGATCATCAGATGAAAACATTCCCAAAAAGTCAAATGTTTGTAGAAGAGAGAAGATGAGTGCTTCAGATTGTTGGGTTAGTTTGTCCTTAGCTTCGGAATTGCTGGACTTGTAGAAGAGATGAGTTTACCAACTAAAGGGTAGTGATGGTACAGATTTATTTTCATGTATTCTGGTAAAACTTCCTAACACAAAAACCAAAACTCCAAGAACCTTTACTATGGTAGATGATAATGAAAAAAACCTTACTTCCTTTAAAATTTTAAATTGAATACTCAATTAATAAAAAGACAGAATTTTTAAAATCTCTTAGCATCAAATTAAAATTTATAGACTCACATATTTCCTATTATTTACTAAAATATTCCTTTGCCATACCTCGAATGTCTTATTTGTTAAGATGTTCACCTTGTTGGAAATCTCCAGAATTACTTTGTAATTTTGATAATGTATTACAAAGTTTAGTTCAAGACATAACAAATTGTGATATTAAATTAAATTCTTGGTTACAAAGCACTCTTCCAGTAAAATTTGGAGGTCTTGGAATAAGAGATACATCCACCCTATTTCTGCCTTTTTAGGTTCAATCAATGACGTGTCAGGTTTACTTTCCAAAATTTTACCTTCCTATATTCTTGCGACAGTAGATAATGATTTCAGCAATTGTTTTGTAAGATGGTTATCTGTTTGCAATCTTCAAAATCAACCACAAGAATTACCAAAAAAACAGAAAGATTTTGACTTTTTAATTTGCCAAGCTCGTCACAAATATATTACAAACATGTGCCAGACAAGTGAAGATAAGGCACGTCTACTTGCTCTTCAGGCCCCTGAAAGTAATGCTTGGATTAACGCACTTCCATCGCTCTCAGACTTGGTCTGCCTGTGTGTGGAGAGCACACCTGCGTTTGCGGCGAAAATGCTGATATTTATGGCCTACATGGGTTAAGCTGCAAAAAAAGCGCAGGGCGTTCTTCTAGACACAGTCAGATAAATGACATTATCAAAAGAGCTCTGATTTTAGCTGAAAATCCTTCCGTTTTAAAGAGCCTCTTGGAGTTTGCAGAAGCGATGGAAAACGGGTAGATGGAATGACCTTAATTCCCTGAAATATGGAAAACAATTACTTGGGACGCTACTTACAGCCATACACTTGCAAAATCCTATCTGGACAAAACTTCTAATTTTGTATGGTGCGGCTGCTCGTATTGCCGAGAATAAAAACATCTGAAATATAAAGAGCTTGAAGAACGCTTTATCTTCATTCCTTTTGAACTTTGGTCCTTTGGGTGATAGGCTAAGGGTTTTTAATGAAATTGCAAAAATACAATGCAAAAAATCTCGAAGTTTCATCATCCAAAGAATTGGTTTAGCTGTGCAACGGGGTAATGCAGCATCGGTCCTAGGAACAATCCAGGAAGACCTAGGACTTGATGAAGTTTATAATGTTTAAATATAGATTAAGTTATTTATTTAATTTTAGAATATTGTTATTTGGTATTTATAAGATTATATATCTTATTTATTTACATGTAATAACGAATAAGATTTAATATGTTAATATACTTCCTTGACAATAATAAAAAAATATATGGCCTTGCTACCAAATTTAATAATAGGATCTTTCTGTCTGTTTACGGAAATTAAAAATTGGTGCGCGATCGAAAAATTTGCGTATATCTGCATCGATGTGATTCGTAAATTAATGTAGACGAGGCCTTAGCCTCCTTCGATCATCCACCATTAAGACGACTTTTCTTCACCGCTCCAAAAATGGTCGCAAAAGCAAATATGTCCGTCATAATTCTGAGAATATTCTGGGCGATCAAAATTTCAGTTTTGTTTTAATGATGATACGCCGAACGGTTTTTTGCTTTTTAATGCGAATAATTGATTTTTTCGGTCGTGTTTTGCTTCAGTTCATCAATATAAAATTACTGGAAACGATCGAGAAATGACTTTATTTCGTATCGATGTTATTTGAGTGACATATCCACTTTTAAAGCGACTGGCAACAACTGAATTTTATTATATTATAAAGTTAATACATTGGCCTCCTAATTTACCAGATCTAGTTCCCTTTAATTTTAGACTTATTCTGTAAATTGATACAAATTATTGGAACGAACAAAAACTCCCCGATATCGACGGAATACCATCCAAAAGGGACCGGTAGCCCGATGGTATCTGACCATTGCCCCTTTTAGTCAGCCGCCGGCATGCCGGTAAGACAGGAATCCGTTTCGTTTTTACCGATCGGTATATAAGGAGTTATGCGGGCTAGCCGAGGTTTTTGCACTCCCACGTATTTGGCAAAAGAATCCATGTAATGTCGTAGGCAGTATATGAAGTGAAATCACCCACATTTAATGGTTTTTAACATAAAATATAATATATATATATATATATATATATATATATATATAATATATATATATATATATATATATAAATATATATATATATATATATATATATATATATATATATATATATATATATATATATATATATATATATATTATATATATATATATATATATATATATATATATATATATATATATATATATATATATATATATATATATATATTTATATAATTCTACTGTAATCAAAACCTAAAATAAAATAAAAATCTTGTTTTATTCTTTCAAATTTATTTCGTCCCCTTCAAAATATTTCCCTCCATGCATGCCAAATAGTCGTCTTCAGGTATGGCCTTCAATGCAAGTAGCAATTGACGTTAAATCTCTTCAATCGACTCACAACGCTGTCTTTAAAGTGGTCTTTTGAGTTTTGGGAACAGCCAGAAGTCACACGGAACTAAATCAGGCAAATACGGTGACTGATCAACGATATGAGTAGAATTTTTGGCCAAAAAGTCTCGAATAACCAATGCAGTGGTTGTGGTTACCTCGTTTCTTGCGAATAGCCTCACGCAAACGACGCATAACATTCAAGAAATACTCCATATTGACTGTTTGGCCGGGTGGAAGAATTTCATAGTGGACGAAACAGCGATAATGATCCTTCAAAATTGCTTAAATCGATCCATGTGATATATTTGCCATATCCACAAGGTCTCTAATAGATAATCGACGACTTTCAATCACTAAATCCTTCACTTTCTTGATGTGTTGCTCGTCAATTGATGTTGAAGGTCGTCCAGAGCGTTCTGGACGACCTCTTGAAGTCCTTATACCACTTACACACCTTTTTTTTGCGACATGCATCATCCGAATCCCTGTTGTAGCATTCTGAATGTTTCGGCACAAGAAATTTTGTTCCCCAGGCAAAATTTAATCGCACTTCGTTGCTCAACAAAATCAGACATTGTAATATATTTTATGGTATATTTATTATTATTATTGATGAAAAAAAACCAACAAAAATGAATAAATTCTGTTAAAATTGTATTTAGCTTCGGTCACTAACGATTTTTTTTTGAGAACCCAATCACTATATGTATCAGTTCGAATTCATAATCAGATATCAGAAATAATTAAAAGATAAACCTATCTGAAATTATCGATCTGGGCGTGGCCCCCCGAATAGCAATAAGTTCAGTGTTGATTAAATTGTTGATTTTAATCACATCATTAAAAAAAAAGTATAACTAAACAAATACGCTTTGTTCGCTGTTATGCAAACAATATTTTTTGATAACGTTTAAAATTATTGGTGAAAATATTTTGCAATAAGAAATGTTGCATATATAATTGACGTAGGTAAGTATTTTTAACGGAATATGAAAGCATTTAAAAAATAATAATTACAGGGTTGTACATGAAAATTTACGATGATACCATGTCGCAAAAAAATGTGTATAAGTGGTATAAGGACTTCAAAGAGGGCCGAGACATTTTATGATTGCCTTCGGCCATCAAAAATTGACGGAAAAATCAGAAAAAAAGTTT
>JAHBCN010013330.1:0-24957 GCA_019359885.1 Listronotus oregonensis | reverse complement strand
AAAATTTTGGGTAGATTAAAGAATAAAAAATAATACTTTTTTTTTAAAAAAAGCACAAATCGGTTAATTCCGTGTTTGTGAAGCACCCTGTTCCGGAAATTTTTTTGGGAAATAAAAAGACAAAATTTTTCTATTTTTCAATTTTTCGAAATATCGAAATTGGGATTTTTGAACACGGGTTTTGTCAGCTGGCTTACTAACGCCCTGTATGGGGCAAATCATTTGGCGGGAAATTAAACAAAAATAAAAATGTTTTAAAAGGCAAAGTTATGTTTTGCGTAACAAATCCCCTTTGGTTGAAAAAATTAACCCGGAGATTTGGGAAAAACCAAAATTTTTCATTTTTTTTTTTTTTTTTTTTTTTGGGTTATTTAAAAGATAGGGAAAAAAAAAAGACACTTTTCATTCCATTTTTTTAAATTACAAAACGGGTTGGGAGTTTTCCCACGACGTTTTTTTTTTAAACCATCTTATTTTTTTAATTGGGGCCGGGTTTTTTATTTAATTTTTTGAACCCCCTTATTATCCCAATTAAAAATTTCCCCTAATATTTTTAACAATAGGGAAAGCCCCTAAAAAAATGTGTGCGTTTGCAATCATTTCCAGGGAAAAATATGTTTATTTAACAAAAAATATTAAATATTATAATATTGTAATTGGTTTAAAACTCTTAAAAAATCAAAAAATAATTGTTTTTTAAAAAAAATAAAGTTGATGATGGTTTAACTAAAAAGAAACGTCGGGAAAATTTCAACGCTTTTTGTAGAGTTTAAAGGGGGGAAAAGAAAATGTTTTTTATTTTCCAACTTTTAAAAAAAGTCAAAAAATAGAACGAAATTGGAAATTTTTTTTTGGATATCTCGGAAGTACTAATTTACTTTCTAAACCATTTTTGGGCCCAAATGCGAATTTTAATAATTTAACCGATTTGTACTCTTATTTTTTCCCGAGATGCCCACGCCTGAACGTGGCACCCCCCATAAAAAAGTAATGGGATAAAGTGAATTTTAAAGAAAATTTTCAGATGTTTTTTATTAAAAAAATGTTTTTGGTCAAAAAAAAAATTCTGTTTTTTAAAAATTTTTTCGAGACAAAAAGTTTTTTTAATTCCCCTTTTGGTTTTTTTGTAAAAAATGAAAGAGAACGTTTTCGGTCATTTTTCCCGACATTCTTCTTTAAGAAAAATCAGAAATTGGCTTTAAATTTTCCTATATTGCTTTCTGGATTTTAACAGAAAAAGAATATCGTACGATTGGATACTTCTAATACATCAAGAGAGGTGCTAAATGATTTTATTTTTTCTATTTTGTTTTTAGGTCTTATTTTAAGTTATACACTTTATAATTTTTCTGATATATGTTTTTTTGTTTTAGGTATGTATCCATAAATGCTGACAAGCTAGGTATACATCGTAAGTAGTGTTATTTTTGTACTTAAGTAATATCAAAGAGTTAATAAATATTTTATTATGTAAAACAGGCTTTAAATGTAATGTTTTAATTGATACGGTATATTTATTTAATATAATTAGAAAACTTATTTGCACATAAAAATAATTAATTATTTGCTATTTACATATAAACTATATTTAAATATGCAATATTAAATTATAAGGCACATGGCTGGCAATGAAGGTAATATTTAACTTTTAAATGGACTTTTACATAGAATTCCCATGAGTATTACACCTCCTAGGTTGGTAAATAACTTTAGGCGTTCTATGAATACAACGCAATTTTATGATTTGAAATATTTTAATATTAAATATATATTTTCCAGAACCTCAGTAGACTTTTTGTTTTAGTGTTCTTTAATTTATGGATTTGATTTTGGGAGTAAGAATACTAAAAAATATCGAAATATTCTTTCACGGCTGCTATTACCTTTTCGTTAATTAAAAAGCGTTTCTCACGCATACATTTTTTGAGGTGTGCAGAACAGCCAGAAGCCAAAGGAGATAAATGAATTTCAGATACCGGGTGTTAACGAGTCTATTAGACAAGTCATAACTTCTGGAGTATCAGGTCTATCAAAATGAGATTTAATAAAGATAAATGGTATGGTAAGGGGGGTTTCACATATTTTTCAGTTTACGGTCACTTCCGGTTTCTCAGAAAATTCCGGATGAGAATGTGACTTTTTAAAAAGTTTTTACGCCTACTCACATATATATATATATATATATATAATATATAAAAATTATATATATATATATATATATATATATATATATATATATATATATATATATATATATATATATATATATAAAAACCCCAAATGTACGCCAAAAAATTGGCATAGGGGAAATTTTTTAAAATATTGAATTAAAAAAGCTTTTGATGGCAATCACTTTTTTTAAAATAACTTAAAATACGCCAAGTCATAGGGACAGATAATGTATGTAAAAAATTGTAAAATTGTTATTTTGAAAAAAAATATTCAAAAAAAAATAAAATTTTGGGAAATTTCGGAAAATGTTACTAAGAAATTATGTTTCTAATAACTTTTTACGGTATACCGTTTTTGAGCAAGAAATATTAATATTAAAAATTTTACATGCCCCTTTTTTTTATTCATCCCCTAATTACAAAAACATATAAAACGCTTTAAAGCACTATTAAAGCAGTCATAACATTATTTATTGTGCTAAAACAAGGGGAAAACTTGGTTTTGATGATTATTGATATTATCAACAAAGAATAGTACGCTCTGGTTTAAATTTCCATTTTTCCCAAAAAATATCACAAACCGCTTTCAATTTTTTTTTATTAAACTTTATTGAAACCAAAATGGTTTTTTTTAAAATTTTAATTAACTCCACCAATCTCCTATTTAAAAATAATCAAAAATTTTAAAAACTACATGGGAACTTTTAAAGGAAAAAAACGCGATGTGGAAGAAAAAAATCACTATATCCATGAACTGTCGTTGCATAATGGGAATGAAAAATGTAAATTGACAGTTTATTGAAAAATTTAATTGTTATTTTTGGGTTTTGGAAGATGCTTACAACAGCAGAAAAGGGGAAAAGTTTTAATTTATGGTGAACACCGACAAATAGAGCTACTGCCGATATTTTTAATACCAGACATGCTGAAAGATTTTTTTCCCCAAGGACGGTCGTAAAAATTTATGTCTAAATTCAAAATAGTGGTTCAGTAAAAAAAATTTTTTAAAAAAGCGCATTGTGCATGGAAAATTTCCGAAAAAAAAAAGGTATTTTGCAGATGTTGAAAGGAAAGGTTCCTGTGGCTAGTATTTGGGAAAGGACGCAGCAAAACAACTGTAAGGAGAAAAAAAACACCGCTATTACCCATATAAGTAAATTTTATTACCACGTTAAAAGAAAGAGATTTTACCCCTTTGATTTTTTTGCGGGATACAAGGTGAGATTAAAGACAACATAATTTTTCAAGATATATTATGTTCACGGACGAACCCATTTTCACCTCCAATGGAACGGGATATCTCAGAACGCCCTTTGGGCTGACGAAAACCAATTTTTAAAAAGAGGGAGGAGCCAATATTCTTTTAAAAATAATGTGTGGTGTGGCATTTTTAATGGCAAAGATCCTTATTTTTTTAGAAAAAATTTTAAAAGCCGAAAGATACTTAATTTTTAAACAAGAAATTACACAATTTGTAGATGAAATGCCATTGAACAAAGGTCCGTTTGGCAACAAGACGGAGCATCAATTAACTACCGAAGTAATTTAATTTCAAACATCTTGTTTAGAAATGGATCGAAGTTTTCAACCCTTAGAACCGATCCCCAGGTTTGACCATAAAGGACTTTTTCCTTTGGGGGTATTTGAAAGAAAAAGGTATAAAAAGGTGATCATCTGGAAAATTTTTAAGGGATATATTTCAAAAATACGCATTCCACTAAAAGCTGTCGGGGAATTAACCGCCGAACCGAAAAATCTTGGGAAAAAGAAGGGAAAGGGATACGGGGATGAAGTTTCATACATCTTTAATGGGATTTCATGGGGAAATGTTTTTTTTTTTTCAATATTAAGTTCCTTTGTAGTTTTTAAATTATTGATTATTTTTTAAAAAGGAGTTTAGTGTGGAGTTAACTTAATTGTAAAAAAATTATTTATTAACTATTTTAACAAAGTTTTAAAAAAGAAAAAGGAAAACGGTTTTTTTATTTTTGGGAAAAATGAAATTTTAAACAGATACATTTTTTTTTTTGAGAATTCAATAAATCAAAAACCCAAATTTCCCAATTTTTTTGCACAATAAGTAATTTGGACTGCTTTAAAAGTGCTTTAAAGGTTTTATATTTTTCAAAAAAAAGTTACGGGGGGGAATAAAAAAAAACGAAAAGTGAAAATTTTTGAATATCAATTTCGCTCAAAATCTACAAACCGTAAAAATTTTTAGAAACATAATTTCTTAGTAACATTTTTTGAAATTTTCCCAAAATTTACCCATTTTTAAATATTTTTTACAAAATAACGAATTTGTCAATTGACATACATTATCTGTCAAATATGACTCGGGTTTTAAATTATTTAAAGAGTGATTATAAAAGTTTTTTCAATCAAAAAATATTATATATATATATATATATATATATATATATATATATATATATATATATATATATATATATATATTATTAATATATATATATATATATATATATATATATATATATATATATATATATATATATATATATATGAGATTCTTTTTCTTGGGTTTTGCAGTCCTTCAAATTACAATGGAAAAAAGAAAAGTGTTTTTTTTTCAAAAAAATGTTTTTTTTAATTGTTATGACGTTTGGGCTGGAGCCTTTTTCAAATAGTAGTAGTAGTCTGCAACAATTTTTCATAATTACTGTTTTTTTTTCATTAAATCATTAAGCTTACCTTATAGTTAAGATTTACATTTAAATACAGGTATATTATACATTAATAAAAACCCAATTACATTTTAAACACATATAAATAAACCAACGAAAACAATACAAGCACGAGCCGAGGAGCACGTCACATTTTTAAAACTTGGTTTTGTATACTGATCTTATTTTGGCAGAATCATTATCATTTGTTGGTAAAAACTGTTAAGTTATTTTTAGAAAGGGGTGTTTATTTCTTTTTTATTTTAAATTTTTGTTTAATTAGATAAAATGTTTTATTTAATTATAGAGTTATAAATTTTATTAAGTTGTCTAGTGTCAGTTTTTAGATTTATTGTGTTTTTATTTTTTTGAATTTCAATCATTTCGTAAAATTCTCTTTTTTTGGTGTGGTTTTCAGTTTTTAATATTTTTACGTTGTCCAAGAAAAGCAAAAGAAGCGCTAAAAAAGAACAATTACCCAAATAATTTAATTGAATTAATTTTTAAAAAACGAATTCATAGATTCTACAATAAAACAAGTCACGTATCAAAAAAGCAGGAAAATAAAAGAAAAAACTACCTTACTCTTCCATATATTCCAGGTTTGTCACAAAATCTACAAAATATATTTAAACATGAAAAAATCACAGTATGTCATAAAGCACATAATCTTCTTAAATCCAATTTTTCAAAACTAAAAACTAAAATACCTAAAGATAAAAGAAGTAACGTCGTATATGAAATTCCATGCTACAACTGTAACTCAGTGTACATAGGACAGACTAGCCAATACATTAAAAATAGAATTAATGGACATAAATTCGACAAAAAAAAAACAAAACCGCCCTTACAAATCATACATCAGAGACGAGTCACAGGTTTGATTTTGACAAAGTAAAAATATTAAAAACTGAAAACCACACCAAAAAAAGAGAATTTTACGAAATGATTGAAATTCAATAAAACAAAAACACAATAAATCTAAAAACTGACACTAGACAACTTAATAAAATTTATAACTCTATAATTAAATAAAACATTTTATCTAATTAAACAAAAATTTAAAATAAAAAAATAAACACCCCTTTCTATAAAAATAACTTAACAGTTTTTACCAACAACAAATGATAATGCATTCCTGCCAAAATAAGATCAGTATACAAAACCAAGTTTTAAAAATGTGACGTGCTCCTCGGCTCGTGCTTGTATCTGTTTTCGTTGGTTTATTTATATGTGTTCAAAATGCAATTGTTCTTTATTGATGTATAATATACCTGTATGTGAAATGTAAATGTTAACTATAAGGTAAGCTTAGTGATTTAATGTAAACATAAAAACAGTAATTATGAAAAATTGTTGCAGACTACTACTACTATTTGAAAAAGGCTAGGGAATTTCCAGCCGAAACGTCATAACAATTAAAAAAATACATTTTCTGGAAAAAAACACTTTTCTTTTTTTTCCAAGTAATTTGAAAGGACTGCTAAATCAAGAAAGAATCTCCTGAAAAATATAATCAAATCACAGTCCAAGAAATTAACTTTGTAAAATATATATATATATATATATATATATATATATATATATATATATATATATATATATATATATATATATATATATATATATATATATATAATAATGGTGATTCATGAGAAATGTCAATACTTCAGTACTGTTTTGCTAACATAATTTAGAAAAATAATTTTATTAAAATTTAAAATACATATCGTTTATTATACATTTGTTTACTTTTTTCAAATTTTGCTATTATAAAAATGCGATGCGTGTCATGCGTATATTTTTTTAAATCCAAATACTCAAAACGGTTGCTCATATCGACTTTTAACAGGTATACCTTTTTGACGAAAAAATGACAAAACAGTTATTTAATTAACTTAAAAATGTAATACAGGGCCGTACCAAAATGTTACTTGTTGTTCAAAATAGTAAAAGACGTGTAGGTGGCTCCCCCTACAAGTAAAAGCCGTAATAAATTTGATTCAAATCCTCTTTTATAAAACCCCGAATACCAAGATTTACTCAATATTTTCATTATCACCGATTTTATTTAAAAAATAGAAAAATTAAAATAAAACTTTAACACCCTGTATTTCGGAAACGAAGGCCTTGCGGACCCATATGTGTATAGACTTTCAGGTTTATTTTTGGACCCTGACTATGTACCTGAAGTATTGACATTTCCTCATGAATCACCCTGTATATATCATCATATACATATTATATAGAATCAAAGTGATAGATCCAAGTCGTACCCACAATAATGAAACTGCACACAAAACCTATTTTATTCTTTTTAAAGCTCTCCAAATCTTGCTGAGAAAGTCGCGTTTGATTGTGTTTTTGTTTTATTGTTAGAAAATGTAACATCCATTAGGCAGACAACTTTCAAAGAACCCAAAATATTGCTCATCTACCTAAAAAAACCCAAAGATTTCTACTAAGCCCCCATCGGCTAATCGACAATCTTTTTAAACCATATCCAGTATTTGGTATGACTGTTCATAAAATTTGTGAAAAACCATCACGGGGATCCACTGGCGTAGCTGGGGTTTTTAAACTTTTATCTAAAAATTAAGGCATGAGACCCACACCAAATTTATATCAGATTCTATTGGCCCCAAAGGAACCACTTTGGTAAAGAAAAGTTTAATTTTGAGATTTGAAAAAAAAGTTAATTTTTTTAATTTTACATATTTATTTAGAACGATAACAAAGTTATTTAAGGGAAGAATATACGCTTAAACTTTTTATGTTGTTTAATTTAAGTATTTTTTTATCAAGCCCTTTGTGTGTACCATCATCCTGAATGTATATTTATACAAAATTCTATTTCTACAAACCGGATGTTCAGGCGTTTTATGAAATAAATGCGCTAAAATTTTTAACCTTCAAGCCTAATCGATTGTACTACTTTTACTCGTAAATCCTTTTCGCGATATTAAAACATTCTGCCATTCTTTGATCAGCGAAAAATCCGGTACATAATTTATATGGTCATACATTGTTCTGTTGTCAAATTTGCTCCACTTCCCGCCATTTCCCGGAACTTTGTCATTTCCTTTTTACGTGTATGAATTTTCACCACATTTGGCGTTGGAAAATGTCCAAGAGAACTTTTTTGGGAGAGTTAATTTCGATGCAGTAACTTAAATTTAAAAATTTTTTGTATATTATTATGTGCGAGTTAATAAATGTCATATCATCAAATAAATTTTTTTGTTAGAATATGGGTTGTTGACTATCAGTTTTAATAAGAAATTCTTAGGATATTCTCTCTGATGACACAGGTTCACAAAAAAAAGTGGTGTGTGCTGGGTGTTGAACTAAGATCTTTTTTCCGCTTAACATGAATGTGAAGTCAAAATTTGGGGTCAACCAAAAAAACCCAAAAAACTAATACGGTACATTTAACGGCAGAAACCTGCTAAAACGGAATATTAGGACTACTATAAGAGATATAAAAAAATATTTTTACAAAAAATAGAGCTTTATTAATTGTCTATATAAAACGTCATATAAACATTTTTAATAACATAAATAATAAAGGAGATATAAACAAAAATGTAACTTTGACAAAAAAATTCAGTCCAAAATGGGGGATTTTTTAATTCTGATTTTTGTTTTTTTTTTATTATAAAATATTTATTTTATTTATTTAAATTCTAAATCACTTAAAATTTGCTGAAAAAATCCAAAACTAAAAAAAAATATTTTCAATTTTTTTTCTAGAGGTATACTTTGAAAATATCCTGAAAATTTGGTTTTTTGATTTTAACTCGAAAAATATTGCATTTAAACAAAAAGATCATATAACTTAAATTAAATGTTTTGTAAAAATACAAAGTTTGTGTTATATAAAGTTTCGTGTATGTTTTATGGTTTTTGAGTTATTGACATTCAAATTTAAAAAAAAAATAGTTAATATCTGAAACTAAAAAATCTTAGTTTGACACCCAGCACAGATAATTTTTTTTGTAAAGTTGTGTAATTAATTATGGTTTTTGTGTGTCTTAATATTAAAAAAAAACAAAATATTATCTAATTAAGGCTTGCGTTTTGAAAACGGAGTAAATCTTGCATCATTTTAAAAATACTAATTTATGTCGAAAATTATGCATTTGTGGCAAAAACATGTTGAAACCTTTTCGTAAGAAATAAAATTTCTTTAAAAACATCACCTTCCAAAGTTAAAAAAATATTGTAACATTGTAAAAAAGAAATCGCAATTTATATATATATATATATATATATATATATATATATATATATATATATATATATATATATATATATATATATATATATATATATATATATATATATATATATATATATATATATATATATATCAACTTTTTTCAAATACAAAATAGGTATTTAAATTGCTTCATAAAGAAGCTAACGTAAAATTTTAAAATGAGCTAAGCTAAAAGTATTTTTAATAAAGAATTTTACAACCTTTTATCAATTCTAGCCGTTTTCAAATTATTTCATTTTTTTAAAAACAAAATGTATTTTATCCAAAAAAGTTGTTTTAAAATGGCATTGCAAGAATAAATCATAGTCTAATAATGAACCATAAATTAGAAGAATTTTTCATTCCAAAAAATATTTATTTTGCTTTATTTAAATCTATTATAGTATATGGCATTTGTTTTTGGATAAATTCTTATTAGTATCTATTATATTCAGTGCTTTTCTTGCAAGGAGAACAATTCGATAAAATAAGGTCCAAAGACTCATGTAAACTATTATTTATATCAAAAAGAATTTTAACACTTATTTCTATCTATATTTTAAAAAATAATCTTTAATATACAAAAAATATGGTTTAATAATACTTGGAATTCTTCGCACAATTCTAGATAAAATTATTAACTCTATCTTCCAAGTTCATGTTCTACTTTATTAAAAAAAATATTTAAATAATTAAAAAAAAAATATTTAATTAATTGACTTTGCCGATACTGGTGGATCCATTATAATTTTTAAATATTTAATTATTTACCTGCTAGTGTTAAAAATATAAGTAGTTTTCATAAATTTAAATTGCCCATTAAAAACGTATGTTAGGAAAGGCTTAATATGTATTGTTTAAATATTTTAAAGATAATTTAAAATATATTTATTTCATAGAACCATAATATTGCACTTTTTCCTCATAATATATAATTTATAATTATTTGTTGTTATTTTCATAGTTTTATTTCTTTTTGCGTTATCGTTGATGTATAATCTTATATTAAAATAAATCAATATAATTATTATTATATTTAATAAAGGTTTATTTTTACCTAAAAACTATTGAACATCAAGAGCGATTTTTTTTTCATGATCCATATCTCCTCAGGTACTACAAGATTGCTTGCATTTTTGCGATTTACTTTTGCGCACTCGTTACAAAAGGTGCAACATGTATTACCAAATTTTGCACCCACAATGTGCTGACTGCTCGTTGAACAACAAGCTATCTGGCTGACGAGAAGAAATACTCTTTTAAGCTCGTCTCCAGGGTGAAGTCGATTCATATTTGTTTTAAATAAAAGACCTTATCTTTTAAAACAAGAATACAAGAACATTTAAATTCACAAAAATCTCTTATAGATAAGAGATTAGCCTTTGGAGTCCACTTAAAAGAATCAAAACATATTTTTAAACTTTAAAATGCTACATAATATTTCAAATAGCAAAAAATTAGATGCTCTATAAAACATAGATATAGCAAAGTATCAATATCTAGAGACGTTACTAGCTGAAATGAACTCATGGGTAGTTAATATCTAGAGGCAGCACATGTAATTAGGTTGTTTCAGTGACTTTTTATATTATGGAATTCCTATTAAGGAGTTTTAATATAAAAAATATCAATGTAATAAACTATATACGCTATTGTTTTTCTATAAAATATTTTATTTGTCCATTTTACTAAAATGTGGAAATTGACTGATTGGGAACTGAATGTTTTTAATTTACTGTCTTGGTTATTGTTAGTCCTTAATTAGTGTTGTGAATTTTTGTAAAATGTATATTTTTGGGCAAAAGGACATCGTCACGTCGTCAAAGCCAAGCAAACTGAGGACTAAGAGAGAAAGCTCTACAGAGTAATCTTCCCACTCCATTGTGACCGCTGATTCCACGATTTTCTTAAAAAGAATTGGAAATGTGTACAAGCCTTTCACTCACTTGGTCCTCAGCTTGCTTGGCTTTGACAACGTGACAATGTCCTTTTGATTCATTAGGTCCTCCAGGCTTCTTAGCTTTTCTTCAACTGCAGATCTTTCGCAGTGGAGAAGGAGGTAGTGGGTGTGATCCCACTCCTCGAGTTCTGGTTAGCTTTTGTTCAGCTTCCTTCTACCTTCTAGGTTTTTGGTGTTTTGATGCGGTTTATCATGTGCCAAAGTAATGTAGGTTTAGTTTAAGTTTTTTACTTATTTAAAAGTTTTAAACATTTTATTTTTTTAGATATAAAACTGACCCTCGATAATGGTTGTTTGTTTAAGCCTTTTAAGTGAAGATAAGGTCTTTTATTTATAACAAAAAATAGAAGGAATACGCATTAGGTCATTTTTCGTAGACATTCAACCTCATGGATTTAATTTAACTCTTTTTTATAATTCCTAAAAGAAAGTATTGGTAAATTATGTTTTATTAATAAAATAACGTTATAAAACAACTTTTTTTAACAAAACACTTTTGTTTCTAAAAAATAAAAATAATCTAATATAAAAAACAAATTGGCAAAGATTGATTATGCTTTTTAGTTTTAAGAAATCATATCTGCCTCAAATTTTCCTAAAAATAATTTTACAACGTTTATTTAGATTAGGTTTCGTTTACCTCTTAAGAATACTCGCCACAACCCATTATGTTGCTTAACAAAATCCTTATTTAGTGCCCATTATTTTCCTATACAAAGGAATAGGTCAAAACGTCACTTAATATTTTCCGAATTTGTGCGTCTTTCTACCCTTTTATCTTTTAGAAAATAGAGTGGGTGTATTTGTCCAGAATATAATAGAACTTGTAAATTTACATATTTATGTGCTCTGGCAATTTCTTTTTTTTTATATTGTTTAATGTTTTTCCTAAATAATAAATAATTTGCCGAGAATACAAATTAATAAAACCTTTATGTTTATTTACTTGTTACAAAGAGTTTCCAAAATTAGTTTTACATTAATGCTTGTAAGCAGCATGCCTATTCAGACACTCTAATTGACAAATGTTTGGACACATGTCGAATCCAACTTCGTTACTAACTCAGATATAAACAGACTATTTCCTATTGACTTGAAATGCAGTAATTCAATATAAAAATATAGTATACTGTACCGTTATTCCCTTGTGAAACATGTTCCAAATATTAAAATAATAATATATATATTTAATATTATAATAGATATAAACAGATATTTCATTGACTTAAATATAATTAATATAAAAATATAGTATACTGTACCGTTATTCCCTTGTGAAACATGTTTCAAATATTAATATATATATTGAGTAAGAAAGAAAGGTATAAACATCTATTTATATAGATTGTTTTCAATTAATTTTATTATTATTTTAAATACTCCTATTGACCGGCCTAGGCATTAGCTGATGAGATGGTCTAGTCTTCTTCGGATTATAATTCCACAAAATTCTAACTTATGTCTAAGTGCTGCCAGAATCTGAGGGACACGCTGTAAGTTCAACAATCTGCGACCTAAAATATACAACACACGGAAGCGATTAAAGTGGTGTTGATCTATGCAATCTACGGTTATTTTAGCCGCAAGTGGTCTGGATTGTCTTGTTAAACAATTGCAGTTCTTCTTAAGATATGTGGTTTTACTACTTTCTGAATGAACAGAAGAGGAATAAGACTAAAAGCATCCTACTGCCATATCCGAAGACACCTTATACTAGGGGTCTCCAAACTTATTTGGTATGAAGGACTTTTTAAAGGAACAACATTTAACGGTGCACCAAATATATTTATAATCTCTTATATTAACTGTAAAATATTTTAACAAGGAAATGCAAGAAATGTAAGGTATAAGGTAATAATTTAATTTCAAACAGTATTAACAAAAAAATATATAAACAATCAAAAGTAAAAAAAAAATTAATTAAATATTATGATCCTGTCTGATTTACATTGCTCGGCTATGTCTAGTGTGATATTCGACAACGGTAATAAAATATTTGGTTCTGCGTTAAGACGCAAAAAATATTAAGTCTTGGTACATAAACTAAAAATTCTGACACACAAATATGTTGTGGCAAATGTTAGAAGAAGATTTTTTGTTTTAATTTGATAAAGTTTTATATTCGTCCTTTAAGCTGCACCCAAATTCAATAAGTAAATTTCTGGTTGCAGAAGTTTATTAACCCCAGATTCTGGGGTTAATAAACGGATCCTATTTGATGCGCTTTTTTAAGTTGATTGTACTAGTCGTAAGAAATAGATATAAACTTGCCAGCTACGGGTCCTACCTATGCCGCACAGATAGCTGTACTCGCAGAAGAAAACTGAGAGAGACTTTCAGACAATGGTTCACTGACAGAGCCCAATGTCTTACTTCTTTTAAAATCTTCACGCGTGCGGTTTGAGCTTTCTCTACGCTCCTACCCCTTTCCGCAACTCCCCGAGCCTTTCGCCTCGACTGAAGGGACCGAGCTCTCATTGGATGCGTCGAATCGCTACGTCATCACAAGTTCACAAATAGCATCTCGATGTGTTAGCGTTGCATACCGACGTACGGCTTCCTTTTTTCGCTATTTTTAGATTGGTAAAGAGGAATCTTTAGGAATGATTTGAATTTATAAAGGCTATGTTGTTACGAATATAAAGGAAATTTACTGATTATAAAATAGATTTCATTATTTTATTAAGATTTAGAAGCAAATGTTAGCGTATTTTTGGCTACGGAAAAATAGCATTCATGTTGCTAGATGTGTTTATGCAACATTTTCCTTTCTTAATTACTTAGTATATTGTATGTATTCATATGGAATAATATGTACTGATAATATCAGTATTGATCGTTATTCTTAGTATCAAATTTAAGCCTTTAATAGTGAATGTACCTTAAATGTTTCACCGAAGTACCAACATTTCATAAATTGGTTTGTGATTTGTTTTTTAAGATGTGTAGATATATTTATATTTTGTAAATTTGATGTTTAGTCACAGGGAGCTTTTTTATTTTTAAATTTTACTTTTAGGCTTTTATCTTTTACTAAATAATATGGACATTTAGCAGAAACATGTTTAGTTTATACATATTATAAACATTTTTAAAAAATCCAACCAAAGATACAAAAAAAACCCCAAACAAAAATATTTATCAGAAAGAGGTGACATGGTTAATTAAATGCAAAATAAATTGGAATTTATTTTATTTATTTAAAACATACATATTTTATTGATTTTAAACGTACAATGAACAAAACTTCAACGTTTTTTCATATTTTACAATCATTTTATCCAGCAATGCAAAACTATCTCTAAAATTCAACATCCATTTCCTTCTGCACCACAAATCCCACTGAGACGTTTCGTTACTTAAAGTAATGAATCTTTAATAATTTTGTGCATAAACAATAAAATTCACGGTAATTTCCATATGAAAACACAGACATGTTTAGCATGTTTGAAAATTTATTTTAGGGAAATTGTGTATTGTGCTTTGTGTCTTTTGATGAAAGTTTACTTACGTTAACATTTTATACTTCGGTGTTACTTCTTTCCTGATAAATTTTGTATTTTTATTATACGTTAAATATGATAATTTTACACCTACATTTATTTTCAAATATATTAATCCTCCAGGATACGCTAAGCGATATTTATGGGTGAAATTATTCCTGTCAAGATAATGCCACACGAAATAACGTTCTAATTTTGCTTTTACAAAAGGGTAATTAGTCGTGGCAATGAAGCACTTAACCTCGGAATTTTTTGAACTACGACGCATCAGAATGCGGTTTTTTGCATTCCCTTTCAAAAATGTTTTGTAAAAAATGTACCTATTTGTGACTTATGCAAACCGAAAATTGCATTGCTGCAGCCAAAAAGGCATTCAAAAAATGCATTTTTTCAGATGGCTTTTGGAAGATTTAATAACTTTCTAAATATAAGTCAGAACTGGTCCAAATTGGGTTCTCGGGGGTTTTCGAGGTCTCTGATCACGATTATAATGTTCAAATTGACCTACAACCGACCTGGAGCTCAGGAACGCCGATGAACGTCATCTTCGTGGGGTTCTCCCAAAATTCACGCGAGGAAGAAGAGAAATTTGGCGCTCGGGGGTTTTTTGAGTCACTGAATTCAAATGTGGCATGGGTGAAAAACCCCTTGGTCACCTGGTGCTGTAGAACCTGGACTTGGACGTCATCCCCGAGAATTTTTTTTTACAAGATCGCCAAAAACTATCTCCTAAACACCTAGTACATCGAAAATCGTCATGGGGGTTTTTTGGGGGCCTTAATCCAAATATCAACCCGAAAACGTACTTTCGGTCCACCAGGTGTTTAGGGGGTCGTGTTTGACGTGAAATTTGAATTAAGTGCATCAAAAAAGCCCCTAAGATGATTTTCGGGCTGTTTTTGGCAATCTTGTCAGGAAAATCTCGGGGATGCCGTTTACGTCCAACTTCCGCAGCACCAGGTGTCCGGAGTGTGTTTGCCCATGCCACATTTGAATTCAGCGACCCAAAAAACCCACGGGCGCCAAGTTTCTCTTCTTCTCTGCGTGAATTTCGGGAAAGTCCCATGGAGATGACGTTCAGGGCCAGGTTTCGATGCACCAGGTGTTCGGGGGGTCGTTTTTGCCGTGAAATTCAGCGCCCCAAAAAACCCTCTATAATGATTTTCGGTTCGCCTTTTCGATTGTGTAAGGAAAACCCTCGGAGATGAGGTACGCGTCCAGGTTCCGGTACACCAGGTGTCCGGGAGTGTTCGCCGATGCCATATTTAAAGTCAGCGACCCAAAGAACTTCCGAGCGTCAAGTTTTTCTCCTTCCTCGCGTAAATTCTGGGAGAGTCCCACGGAGATGACGTTCATCGTCGTTCCTAAGCTTCAAGCTCGCAAGTTGCTGCAGCCAAAAAATGCACCTTTTGAATGCATTTTTTACAAAAAATTTATTAATTTTATAAATTTAAAAAATTTAAATTAATTTTTTAAAAAAATTATATATATATATATATATATATATATATATATATATATATATATATATATATATATATATATATATATATATATATATATATATATATATATATATATATATATATATATATATATATATATATATATTTTATTTTTATATATATATATATATATATATATATATAAAAATAAAAATTTAAAAAAAATTTTTATTTTTTTTATAAACTTTTATAATGTGAATTTTGGAAAATTTAGTAAACCTATTCAGATTTTTAAAGTTGCTAGTACCTAAAATATGCATTCATTACGTTTTTTTTATTAAGTTTGCAAAAAGATCGGAGATTAGCCCCGAGATCTGTGTTACAAAATGGATAAAAATAATGAAAAATGTTTAACTCTTTATGACAAATCTAAAATTTTGAAAGAGCATAAAAATGGTATGAGTGTTACCGCATTGTCGAAGAAATGTCAAATAGCCAAATTTACTATAGGTGCTATAAAAAATAAAGAGAAAAAAAATCTAAAAGTGGTTGGAGAGAGTTTAAGACCTAACAAAATAAAAAAGTGCACATTAAAACGTGCGGAGAACCCAAAAATGAAAAGCTTGCTGTACAAATGGTTTACCAAACATCGTGAAAGAAATTTGCCGGTCACATATGATATGCTAAAACAAAAGGCTTAAGATTTACAAAAAAAATTAAAAGGAAATAAAAAAATTTAAAGCATGCGATGGGTGGCTCCAAAATTTAAATGGCGCTATGATGTAAGATTGCTTAAAATTGCAGGAGAAAAGTTGCCTTCGCAATCCGAAACTGTAAATCCCTTTATCGGAGACTTAAGAAATGCCTTTCAACAGCTTTGTCTTACTGAACATCAAATCTATAACGCAGATAAGACCAGGTTATATTGGAAGCTGTTGCCCGATAAAATTATGTTGCAATTTTTGAAAAAACGGCGCCTGGTCTTAAAACAGCTAAACAAAGAATAACTCTTTTGTGGTGCGAAAATGTCACAGGTTCACACAAACTAATGCCTCTCTTTTTAGTTAAATAAACAGATGCGTTAACGTAATTTTTCTTTAATTTTTTTTTTTTTAATATAATTTTCCAAAATTGAAATTTTAAAGCGAATGTAAAAACCTTTTTTTTCGAAATTTTTAATTTTAGGTAAACTGATTTTTTTTTTGTAATAAGTAATCATAATTTTGTTATAAATATTTAATGTTTTTGTTAATAATTTTTTTACACGCACTAAAATTTGACAAACGTGTTAAGATCTTTTTCCTTTGACACCACACCCGTAGTTTCAAATATTGGTTTCGGAGAAATAGGTGGATATACAGGGTGTCCGGAAACACCGTTCAAATTATTGTAGGAATGATTTTACACGTTAAATTATAAAGAAAAGTTCATATTAACATAGGTCCGCAAATGAGTCATAAGGTTGCTGTGGGGGAGGCCTCGATTTAATTTATTCACATTTTTATTAAACGCCATATTTCTGCTATAAACGAATTTAACATAAGGTTTAGAAATAAAGTTTATTTGATGATTATTGTGTTAATAACAGTGTAATTAAAAAAATATATTTTCTTTGAGAGTGTTTTGCCGAAAACGGCTAGCCTGACAAGGTTTTAACAAGAATACCTTTTTTATATTATTTATACCGCGGAATCAAAATTTCTAAAGAAAACTCCAAAAATATAACGTTTAATTAAAATGTAAATAAATTAAATCCCCTGTCGGCACGCCCCTGATTAAAATAATAATTTAGTAAAAACACTAAAAAGAACCCACTATTAAAAGCAATTTATATGTTAAAACTCAGATGACTAACTAAAATTAAAAAATAAAAAAAACCATACCTACAACCCCATTAAAATTTTTTTATATGTTCCAAAAAAGGCTCCCCAAATTTTTTGAATATTTAATGTTTTAAAAATAAAAAAAAATTCCCCAAAAAAATTTCCAAAAAATTAAATATTACAAAAAACATACTCCAACAGATATCATCCTTTTTTGAAATCGGTTAAAAATAAAAAAATAAATAAATATTCCAAGCCCTAGAAAGTTTACAAGTTGTAATTTTTTAAAACATTTTTTATCGAAAAAACCTTATTCCTAAAAATAAATTATATATTTTATAAATTAAGCTATAATACGAACTTGCCTTCCATAAAGGAATAAAAATTAAATAAAAAATATTATCCGTTGGGGAAATCTCCCTATTACTCTAAGCGTTGGTTTTTATTTTCAAACTTTTATTTTTAAAATGAGTTTATATTTCAGAGGATTAGGCTGTTACTTTAGGTATGTTTGCAAACTTTTATATTGTTTGTTTTAAAAAAAGCAATTGTTATTCGCTTGTTTCTTTTTAAATCTCAGTACTTTTTATTCGTGACTCGTCCAAATAACCCCAGACAAAATGGCCCGACTACATTTAAGCTTCAAAAACTGAAATAAACTCCTTTTTGCTTGTTAATGTTACTCATTTTTTTTATTATCTATTAAATTGCTGTATGACTAATTAGGAAATAACCTTTATTACAGCACTAGATGAAAAGCATGTTCCCCCTTTTTTTTTGGCCCCCCCCTAAAAAATTTTTTTCCAGGGGGCGAAATTCAAAAAAAGGGCTTCCCTTTGGTTCCAGCCACTGCTAAAGACTAAATGCCCAAATTTTGATTTTAGCTCGCTATAACTTAATTACGTGGAAGACAAATAAATATATATACCTACCTACATATAAATATATTCACATTAGCAAATTAAAATTATACAGGGTAACTAAAAAATGTAAAACATTTAAATATTCCCCATCGAAAAAAAAAAGGATCTTTCATATAAAGAAATTTATTGGAGCACCCTTGTTAAGATACAGCCCTGGGGGGGACATAAAATTTTATAACAATTTTTTTCAAACCAAAAAGTTACAATATTAAATTAACTTTACGTTTTTCACCAAAAAAAACCCTTTAAACCCGTCATTTATTTGGTTTACCCCATGGTTGTAAGGGGGAAAACGCAACCCCCAAAATTTATTTCCCAAAGTAACTTTTTGTCTTATT
Organism: Listronotus oregonensis; assembly: GCA_019359885.1. Classification (NCBI taxonomy): domain Eukaryota; kingdom Metazoa; phylum Arthropoda; class Insecta; order Coleoptera; family Curculionidae; genus Listronotus; species Listronotus oregonensis. The sequence goes on along the minus strand of JAHBCN010013330.1, from coordinate 5,849 downwards.
ATTTGTTTACCATTTAAAAATTATTTCCGATAGCCTGTTTATTCTAAACAAAAAATGTCTCTTGGGTTTTTTAAATAAACCAGTTTACAAAAAAATTTTTTTACGAAAAACTACAGAGATACATCGTCATAAATGGGAAAAAACGAAACTAACATTATGGGGGGCCCATTAGCGATAGTGACAATTAAAATTGGTATGACGCTGTCAGTTTGTGAATTTTCGAAATTGAATCAATACTAATTGTGTATTGTAGTTCTTTCAGTTTGTTACTTTAATAATTCACTTGTTATTAAAATGGCATACACAAATGAGGAAATGGTGATATGCATTACGTTTACGGTCTGTCGCAAGGGAATGGGTTAGAAGCTTCTAGAAGATATGCTGAAATGTATCCCAACGGCAGCATCCTTCACATAGAATATTTGCTCGACTTCATCAAAGATTACGAGAATATGGTTCATTCAAAAAAGAACGCAGGATTGTGGTCGCCATCGAGAAATACGAACACCACAGCTTGAGGAAGCAGTACTTAATTTAATTGAAGAACAACCTACTACCAGTACTAGAAAGATTGCTTTCCAGCTAAATGTTGATCATATGACGGTATTTCGAATTTTAAAGGAACAACTCTTATACCCTTACCATCTGCAACGGTACAGGCACTGTTACCGCGAGACTTTCCGAACCGTCTTGAATTTTGCAATTGGATGCTGGAAATGATTAGAAAAATTGTGACTTTCTGAAGACGATAGAATTTACAGACAAAATGTAGTTTTTCTCGGGACAAGATTATAAATTTTCATAATTACCACATATGGGCTGATGAAAACCCCACGCTATTGTCGAAACTAACCATCAAGAACAGTTTTCTCTTAACGTGTGGCTCGGAGTTATTGGGGATTATTTAATTGGGCCTCATTTTCACCTCCTCGATTAAATGGTGAGACATACGTTCAATTTTTAGGAGAATTCATCCAGTACTGCTGGAGGAAGTTCCTTTGGGCGTCAGAAGGGATATTTTTTTTATGATGAAGGGGCTCCCGTTCATTTTAGTCAATAGCACGTCAGCATTTAACTGAAACATATGCAAATCAGTGGATAGGTCGAGGAGGACCACAGAACTGGCCGCTCGATCCCCGGATCTTAATCCTCTCGATTTCCTCTATTTGGGGCCATTTACAGCATTTGGTTTTTTGTACTCCTGTTCGCGATGTAGAGGACTTAAGAAACCGCATCAGCGATGCGTGCAGGGTAACGGAGAGACTCCAGGAATATTTGAGGGTGGCTAATGCGCCGATGTCTAGATGCATGGTAATGTCTGAAGGTAGACATATTGAAATTTACTATGATTTCTACATGTTGTGTGTTTTGTTATTAATAAATTAGTTTTGTTATTACCCTTTAATCGTTTAATGCAGATACTAACTACAAAATAACAAAAACCAGTTGATTTAGAGGATGTTCCTTGTTTTGTTCGTAAAAATTTTTTGTGGAATGGTTTATTTTGGGAAAAACCCAAAAGCATTTTTTTTTAAATGAAAAGGTTTCGGAAAAAATTTTTAAAGGTAAACAAAAAAAATAAGCAAAAATTTTTATTGGAAATTTTAAATTTTAGGTATCCTTTCCACCCCAAAAATAAACCAAAATAAATTGGGGCCTTGGTTTTTGGGGGGCTTTTGGTTTTTGTTTTAAAACCGTCAGGTTAAAAATTTCAATATTTAAAGGTTTAAAAAATTTTTTATTAAAATTTTTATTGGAACCCCCCTCTTTAAAGGGTTTTTTTAACAAGGATTTAATAAATTTTCTTTAATAAAATCTATTTTTTTTTTTTTTCAATGAGGAATCCCTCCTTAAATAATTTAATTTAATAAAACCCTGATAAATTTTTATATATTTTTAAAAATAATTAAAAAAAAAAAATTATTAAATATATATATATATATATATAAATATATATATATATATATATATATATATATATATATATATATATATATATATATATATATATATATATATATATATATATATATATATATATATATATATATATATATATATATATAATTAAAATATAGCTAGTTTAAGGGGAAAAAAGTCAAAACAAGCCAAAAAAAGCAAATACACATGTGTCAAAAGTAAATTGTTTGAAACATGACCTTTTAAAGTTTAAAAATTTTGGCAACTGCTTTATCACTCATCGAGCCAAACGTTAAACGTTTTTTGTGTGGTTTTACATATTTACACTTTTTTTTTGAAAAAGATGTTTATTTATATTTTATTTGTAATTAAAAAATAATTGTACTTAACACACACACAAAATTAAGCTTAATATTCATTTTAAGAACACAAATTATTATGTTTTAAAACAGCACTTTTTATTTTGCTTGAAGAATAGAATGTCTCTAATTATAAAAAAAGAAACAGCTGTGAATTGTGGTAGGTGATACGTTTACTTCGCGGCCTAATGACCTCGTACTGGTACCAGGATTTTGTTTCGCGATTTCCAAAATTATTTTCTCTTGTTACACAGTTACATATGTACCTTCCAGGATTTCTCGGTTGCACACATCCCGTTTCGAAAACTCTTTGGTACCGTTGTGAAAATCTTTCACGGTACATTTGAGCTGCTAGGTTAGCATTATAGTTTACCTCGCCGTAACTTATTAACATATCGGCATATTCCCGGTTTCAAAACATTATTTTAAACTTTAAGGCACGAAATAAAAAACGACAAAATACCATAGCGACTAGGCATAACACAAAGTGACTCCTGACTGGACGAATTGCAGCGCTGTTGCCAATTATTTTTTAAATGTTAAACCGGGAGAAACTTTATCATTATTATTATTATTTTTTTAATTTGTAGACTGCCACATTTAACACTCAGTTTTTTTATTAGGCAATGAATCTACCGATGAACGATTAAGACGGAAGTTGCCAATTGTTAAGCGTTTCAGAAATAATTGCTACCAAAGTTACTTTAGTTTTAATTAATAATTAAATTACTTTTAACAAACGTACTAGTAATTACTAATCGTAATTTACTACTACTTAGAAGAGGAATTGGTAATTGTAATTGAATTACTTTTTAAAAGTAATTGTGACAGCTCTGGTTCAGGTTTTGAGCTATTTTCTCTTTGATATGTTTTGACATGACTAATTTGTAAAAAAGTTGTTTTGTCGGGGCTATCTAGTCGTAGTTAATTTTCCTGAAGTCTTTTTTATTTACTTTAAAATAAATTATTAATTAATTGTAAAATTTCCAAGGTTTTAAAGTTGTTTCTTAAATTCGTACCACCCTATATATTTACATGGACAAATATAAAACCTAAATAGAACAAAAAAATTTAAATTTGAAAAATAAGCTTTATTGTAAGTAGAATAAAATCTTATCTTTACAGCGGGCAAATCAAAGACAGAGAAACCCTTAAAAAGGAGATATTGGCAAATGTATACCAATATTGTTTCTCTTTTATATTCCTTTGTGTAAAGGAAATACTACCAATGTAGTTATTTTTAAAGAAGATAAATAAAAACATTTTTTAAAATTCAAATTATATAAATTTCAAATGGCGGGATTGTAGTCAAAAAGAAAATCTGATTATTTATTTTAAAATACGTCTTATTTCAAAATAAAATAAAAAATGTGTTTTAGTAAAAATGGTCCTTTCCGGTTAAGGTTTTTAATTGATTGCTGTTATAAGTCTTAAAACGAAGAACACGGCCACCCAAGGAAAAAAACTGGGCTGTACTTTACACGTTTTTCAGGTTAGGAAGTTTCTGTGAAAAATACGATGGGATACGTAAGTTGTATCATAAACTTCCTCAAAAAACAGTAACACTAAATCTTGGACTTCCATTGTCTTTATTTGTTAATTTACTAAAACGTTTGTTTAATTTTAACCGTTTTTAAGTGATGAACTGAACAGTTATCACTTAAAAACGGTTGGAGATACATCACTAACCGAAACGTTGTGTAACAATTAACAAATAAAGTCAATAAAAGTCCAAGATTTTAGTGTTATTGAAACCATTAGAGTGTCTAACACTTTTAAAGAAACCTCAAAACGCAGGTCCAAAAACCAAAAATTAAAAAAGAAACACTAACAAAAACAGAGAATATGTGTTCTTTATTTTCCAAATGTGTATTTATTAAAAAGAGACCCTTAGAATTAACATGTCACCTGACGTATTTTCTGTTCCCATAGAGATCATTTTTGTACAAAAATAAACAAATTTACGCCAAATTTGGTATACGGGAATTTTGCAGTTCGCTGATTACGAATCCAAAGTCAAATTTGTAAAATTTAAGATGACGGATCTAATATGGAAAAGCAAATATCCAAAATTCTTTCGATTTACGCCAGATTTGGTACGTAGAGATTTTAGGGTCGCTAATAACGAATTTGGGGTCAGACTTTTAAAATTTAAAATGGCGGATTCAATATGGCAACCGGGATTTTCAAAAATAATTCTGGCACATGGGATATGCCATTTTGAATTTTAAAAATCTAACCCCAAATTCGTGATCAGCGACCCATCCAACCTCCATGTACCGAAACTGACATAAATCAAAAGAGATTTACATATTTGGTCCAGCACATTTTACCTGCCATCCTGAATTTTGCAAATCTGACTTATACATTTAGAAAATAAAAACACACTTCCTCTTTTATTGCTGGTGTTTTTTGCAAATTCTTGGTATTTTAGACTTGTTTTTTAGAAAAGGGAAGTCTCTGTAGTGTGTCAATTTTGACCCAGATTCGTGGTCAAGAGAAAAAACACTTAATGATACATGTACGGCATGTGTTGTGTGGCTGTATAATTAACAAGTGGTTAAGAAAAAAGCGTCCATACAATATCTATTAAAAGCACAGTTTTCTGAGATTTTCTTGCTTCCCAAAATGTACCAGTAAAACACCATTATCATCTTTTTAAAAGTGGCGTAAAACATAAAAAACCAAAATCTGTACAAAAGTTAGCTTTTTTCTGTTTTGTGTATGAAAAAACCTGTAAGAAATGCCCATTTTTCCTTTAAAGTAAAAAAATTAATTTAAATTTAATTTAATGACGATATTGTCAATAGGACCTCTATAAAGAATCAAAAAACAAACAAAATGTTTTTTTATAAAACCCTATTGGTGCATCTTTCGTAAATAAAAGTCAAAAAACTGCTAAAATTAACCATTTTTTGAAAAATTTATAAATTGGCCCCTTGTAAAGATGAAAAGCTAATCTTTCGGAGAATAGTTGTTTATATTATTGTTTAAACAGGCTAAGGGTGGACGCTATCCAATAAGTTTTTTTTTTCAAAATCCCAGTTTAAATATATAATTATTTTAGACTTACTAAACGAATTAGTGAACTTCAAATTACATTTTATAGCTTGTATATCGTCGATGATCATAAAAATTTGGAGAAACGTGTGAAAAACGCGCTCCGAACGCGCGATCTCGCTTCTGGCGCAGAGAAGTGGGGGGTGAAAGAAAGAAAGAAACGCTGTAAAAATAAAAAGAACCAACTACAACAAAATCATAGACAAATGCACTTTTAGTTGGTCGGATTCTTGTTTCAACCTCGGAAATGAACATCTTGTTTTCTCCACACGACCCGTGCTGGAACATACAAAGTATCCGAAATTGGTGGGGAATGTATTGGGATCTTGGAAACTATATAAGATAAAAAAGATGGTTAAATAAGGAAAGTTATAGACCATTTAGTTGTAAATTTAATGCCGTCTTAATGGCGGTTCTATATTGTTTCGTTTTTGAGATATTTTGAAAGAACGAAAAATTTTGAAAAGTGTTGTATTTTTTATTTTTAAATATGATTTATTGGGTTTTTTG
>JAHBCN010013329.1:0-24746 GCA_019359885.1 Listronotus oregonensis | reverse complement strand
TTTATTTGGAATGCGAAAATTATTATCCGGTATGTCAGATTACGCGCTATTGGCATAATTATGTGCCAGTTAGTAACACTGGTTTTAGCCCTAAATAATGCAGACGCTAATCTATTTATAACTTTTTACAAAATAGTAGCGTGATGCGTTGTTGCCAAATTTTCCGGTTTTTGCCGGATGTTACAAAGTAATACATATCAAATTAAAAATATATAGCAAGGAAAAAGGATGTCACGAAGTTGTGAGTGTATGTAATAAGTATACACAGAATATACTCCACGAAATTTTTCTTATGGATGTTGCCTGTTTTTTTTCTTTATAAACTCCACTCTTTGTGACATCCTTCTAAACTAGGTACCCCTCTCATCTACTGGTCAAGTTACGCTCAAAACCGTTGAAAAACGTTGCTTTAATCATTAGCGCTCTCATATTTTGTTAATTATTTCATATAGCCCTTATGCTTTTCCTATTGTTAATATAAACTTGTTAAAGCCTTTAGAAAAAATTTAAATGCCACTTATGGCCTTACTAACACGGGGGTACACAGAAGGTTTTTTGAAACGAGTCATGGTTTCGACGTATTTTATGGATTGTGTATAATTATTTATTAACAATTTTATACAAATTTAAATAATAATTTATATTTAAGGTCATAATAGCCCAAGAATTAACTTAATATTGTCGTAAGGCGGTTATTTTTGTTACTTAGTATAAATATTATCTTTAAAGGGTATACGGAAAAGTTTTAAATGCAATTTGTTTACACGTGGATAGTTTACAGACTATAGAATGTTTTACATTACTTTTAATTAGCATCTAATATATTTACAAGTTAACTGGGTTCACGTTATATTTACATACTTTTAATTTCGAATAATTTTAAATTATATTATATACATTATCTTGTTATTAACCACATTGTAATTAGCAACAACTCATGATTTTTTTTTAATAATTTAAAATAACTCTATAATTAGTTTATTTTATTTTAGTTTGACTTTTCTTGATGATAATCATTTAAAGATACACCTGCCTTTCTGTAAATGCTCGTGCAATTGTAAGTAAGTTTGATTATATAAAGCGTATTTATTACTAATGAATAAGTTAATATTTACACAACTCACAAAATGAATGAAGTTTAAGGTCCGAAATACTTGATCTTGTGTCTTTATGTTTCTAAATCCGAATACGGGGTCAGTTTGACCCCATTAAGTCAGGGTCAATGGCATTTCAAGGACAAATCTGCAAAATTACACAGTCCTATAAATACGAATTGAAGGTCTGAAAGAGTTGCCCATGGTTTCTTTATGTTTTTGATGTCGCTGAATCCAACTTCAGGGTAGTTTGACCCCATCAGATCAGGTCAAGAAAAAATGCCTATGTTTTTAGGGTGGCTGAATACGAATTCGTGGTCAAATCTGAACAATTATAATTTTGCGGATTTGACTTTAAAATATCTCTTGACCATGACCCGGTAGGGTCAAACTAAACTCGGATTTATATTTATCGACCTTAAAAACATGGGTATATACTCTTTAAAGTTGGTTGCGAATAATTTTACAGATTTGATCTTGAAATGCCATTGATTCTGACCTGGTGGGATTAAACTATCCCCTGATTCTGTGTCAACGATCCCAAAAACGTAAAGATACCATATTCAAGCCCTTTGGACCTTTAATTTGGATGCGATTAATTTTACAAAGTTGACTTTGAAACGCTCTTAAACATGACCCGATAGGGTCAAACGGACTACGGATTCGTATTCAGCGAACCTCAAAAACATAAGTATACCTACATTTTTTAAATTTGGTTTGCGATTAATTTTGCAGATTTGACCCCAAAATGTCCTTGACCTGATGGTGTCAAACTGACCCCGGATTTAAATTCAGCGACCCCAAAAACATAAAGATATTATGGTCGAGATCTTCGGATCTTCAATTTTTTTATTTTGTGAGGCTGTGCTATAATTAATTTTAAGCTAGCCTAGACCTTTTAATGACTTTAAATAATTGTAGTATAGCTGGGGTTCTGTTTTGGTAATAGATATTCGAAAACCAACTTCAGCTGTGCTCGTTGTTCGTTATAAGTAAAACTATTCTAATTTCTTTAATTTAAAAAAAGCCCAGTTTTTTTTTAATTAAAGCTGCAATAATATATAAACTATTTAGGAATTTATATTTTTTAGCCTCATATTTGGGCATTATTACAAATTTTTTTTGTATAAAATCCGTTATTTTATACTTGCTGCCAGTAGCACTAGAAGTAGCTCTTTAGCTGAAAGCGCTTTACCGTGTTTTTATTTTACAGTATACATGCTAATACAGAGACTATAGAAAAATAAATCTGTATTTAGTGTGTAAATAATTTTTCATTAAATATTTTTTTTATACTAGTAAAGTTACAGTCAAAATTATATATAATCCCTATTGTTAAGCAGATACAGAAATTTATCTTATGCATGTTTTCTGGTTACTTTAAGTTAAATGCTAATAAATTTCTGCATTAATTGTATGACTTTTGCCTTGTTACGACAATAACCATATATTTTTTATTGGTTCAATTGAAGTTGCTCCCCTTTTAAATTTTTATTAACTTTTTTACATAAAAGATATGTTGAATTCAAGCGTCAGCATCAGCATCCTATGATTTTTCTGCCAGTTTTGCTAGGGATGACGAGTATCTTCTTATCTCTTAACAATACTTTTTGCAACCTTTTTTAATTATATTATAATTACCTAATGTACCTTTAAAAAAATGTTTATTTGATTTAAAACCCAACATTTACCCACGCCAGAGAAAGCGACCCGTTAAGAAACCTCCAATTTGTCCTTGTTCATAGATAAGTGAAAGTTCCATTAATTATAAAAAGATAAACATTTAGTTAGGTTATGTTTTACGACTAGAGCACTCTGTAGCATTTGTACTGTAATATTGAGAAAAAATGTAATTTTTTAAGGTAAAACATTTGTTTTTTACCTTAAGAAGTACCTATTTTCATTTTATTGCTGACACTAAAAAATATATGTGTTTTTCAAGTGATAGCAAAGAGAAAATAATGACACTTTTTTAATTAAAAAATTAACTTAGACAACTAGCATTTATATTAAAAAGATACATTAATTAAACAATATTTATTATTGGTAATTCGAAACCACAAATTATACATCAAAATATTTCGCTTTAAACAACTTATGCTTAGGCTCTCGCAAAAGAGTTATTATTTTTCTAACTATTTTATTATTTGGCATTTTTCCAGGGCTATTTTTCAAAAGTAAATGGTACAGTAATTGTCAAACGTTTTTATTTTTTTTTGTGGTATTTCTAAACTGCGTAAAAATCATAATATTAACACCAGTTTTAGATACACTAAAAATTTTTCGAGCAAAAATATATTCCAATTTTCTTTCTTTGGCCCTTTTTTTGCCCCTATTTACAACCACTATATATTCCAAAAACAATTAATTTATAAAGTTAGCCCACTTAAACCCTTTTAGGAGGGACACATTTTTCACGGATTTGCTGTACAGACGGGCATATTTAGAGCTTGCGTGGTTTCCTGCCTTCTGTCTTCAATAGATAGTTAACGGTAATGGCGGTTTTAAAAATAAGAAACCCTATTTTTAGGCTTAAAGACAAAAACAGTTATCTAAAGAAATCAAATGTGATTTTTTCTTTTTATTGTATAGAATGGAACATTAACTATGTAAGGCAAACTTCTACTGCTTTACAAGAATAAATTAACAGGCATAAACTAATTGTAGACTCAATAAAAAAAAACAGTTGCCTTATCGAAGAATGTTATCAACACAAATCTTAATATTAATTTTTTAAATAAAAAATAAATAAATCAGAAAAAAAAAATGAAAACACAAAAAACTCTTTAGAAATGGTGCAGTTTCTTTTTGATAGTTATTGCATTAAAAGAAAATATATTGATGATCTAAGCATAATTTATTCTTGCCTTATAAAAAGATTAAACAGAATAACAATAAGAATATTTATAATTTTGTCTTCTTCCTCCGTTTTGTCCACAAAAAACAGTAAAGCAATAGAAGTAATGTAAAACTGAATTAACTACATATATTCCTTGTATCAATATTGGCCTTAAGAAAACGCACTTTGCACGCAAGTTTGTCAGTTATTAGCATTTTTTGGTAATGAGTTATTTTTGCAGATATTTTTTTTTTTTGATTGTAAAAAATATTTCTTAATATTGTAGCCTTAAAATTAAAAAAAATAGATTACCGACAGCCCTGCGGTTTTTAAAAAAAACGTTTTTAACGAATCGTTACTTTTATAGAAAAAAAAATAGTATATAATTATTTACTTATATTTATATTTTTATATTATATTATAAGAGTGTGGAGCATAAAGAAAAATAAATATAATTTTAATTGTTAAATTTATTTTTATTTAATTTTAATAATTTTTTTTTTATTTATTTTGCTCGGCTTTACTATGACCCTTAATCAGTTTGAGTTCTGGTTGTATCTTGTGTTATCTCTTGAACTTATACAAATAAAATATCCATTTGTTTATCAACAATATTTATTTTCTAATAAAAATTTATAAGAAAACAAGTTTTATATGAAATTATTGTGCATTGATTTAATTCTACATGAAATTTGATGACAGTATCATTATTAAAATGAACTTTATATATTACTATAATTTGTTCAACAATTGGTATAATTTACTTATAAAATAATAAATATATTATTAAAAATCAAATATGTTTAATGTTCTTTGAACATAAAATGCACCTTTCTTTAATACCCTATTTGTATTAAGGTTTGCCTATATAATTCTCTTAACAAGAAATGCACTGTTTTTGATAACCTTAAAATGTATTATGGGCTGCCTAAATATCTTCTACACTACAAAACATCTGTTGTTGTTGCTATAACCTAAGATTATTATCTAGTTTACCTTAAAACTCATGGTTGATTTGTGGTTTTTATTTACCACGAAAAAAAAGATATTCAAATGGTTTTTTACTACTCTCCAACAAAGGTTTACTTGAAACTGGATGGATTACTACAATTTTGCTTGAATAATTGTGGAACTGCACATTTAAAAAACAGCTTGCATCTGAATCAACTTCTTGTAATATGCTACTTGTTTTAAATCGGCCAAAATGGATATCCGTCTCGTACCACAGATATTTATTACTTTATTACTTTAATATATATGTTTTTCCCTCAATATTAATGTAAATACACGATACTTTAACTTTCTTTTATACTTACTATAAATTATACCAAAATTTGAGGCTAAGTATGAAATCACGAGATTGCAATTGTTTTATTGACTGGAAAAACCGGCGATCTTTACTGTAGCACGTAAAAACAACGAATTCCTCGATTTTTGGGAATGTTTGGTTTATATAGTTGCGAAAACATTTAAAAATTTTCTTCAACATGTCTGCCAAATTAGGCTACTAGACGAATTTTTTATGTCATTTTGACTGGACTTTTTCAATTATATTTTTCAACATTAAAAGAGAATCCTATTTCTACCTGCATACTTTAGCTTTTCCAATATATACGAATATCCAGATTATTTATTGGTCTTTCTATTGATATGCCCTTTAATTTTTTAAAGTTTTAGTCTATTTTTGGGACTGTAATTTACTTTTAAAACTAATGACTAATGATGCATGAAAATTTGACTTCGAGATTTTCTTAAATTTCCTTTTTTCGAATAAACCTCTGTGTTTTTTGTTAAACTAATACATTTTAACAATAAAACAGAATTTTTTACAACTTGTTATACTCGTTTCTATTAACTATCTAAATTACTCAAATATATTGAGTTTATTGTCCACTCTTTAACCTTGATTTATACTTATTCACTTTGCATGTCTTTTTTGATATCTATTTCAAGTTTTAACCAAACTATTTTATTGTATTCTTAATGTTTATAGTTTTTTACTACTTTTACAACCGAAATTGTCTCTTTTGGGCTTTGCTCTATTTTGTGTTATCGAAAACCATCACTTAATGTCACTGACACTATTTTGTACATTTTAGTTAGGATCTTTTTCTTACTAAACAAAGTGTTTATGTTGTAATTCTTTGTATATATACCTATTTTATTCTCTTCTAACTCATCCTAATCCTTATATTAACTTATATTTAGAAAAATTTGAAAAATAAGCCATATATTGATTGCCTTTGTCCCTTCGTATCTATCTGTCTTGTCATATTCTGGTCTTTATTTTTGCAACATGCAGTATATTTTAATTTATTTTGTTTTTGTACAATTTATTATATGCTATTATTCATATTTACCATATTTTTTATACAAAATCTCCCTTGAGAACTTCATATGAGTCTATTATCATATGCCATTCAATTTTTTATTTTTTTTTTTTTTTTTTTTTTTTTTTTTTTTTTTTTTTTTTTTTTTTTTTTTTTTTTTTTTTTTTTTTTTTTTTTTTTTTTTTTTTTTTTTTTTTTTTTTTTTTTTTTTTTTTTTTTTTTTTTTTTTTTTTTTTTTTTTTTTTATATTATATTATGATTTTTGTACTATATTATATTATATGCTATTATTCATATTTACCATATTTTTTATAAAAATTCTTAGAACTTCATATATCTATTATCATATGCTAAGTTATATATATTTTTATATTTATAACTCTTTACTCTGTAAAACTCTTATTTTACTGGATTATTTCCCTATCTCCCTTATTTTGATCTTTTGGAATGTATATTAAATTATGGTGTTAGGCCAAGTCATTACAATATATATATATATATATATATATATATATATATATATATATATATATATATATATATATATATATATATATATATATATATATATATATATATATATATATATATGACCTTTTTTTTATAATAATATATATTTTTCGTTTTGATTTCTTGGTTTTAGGTCTAAATAGCCACAAATACGACAAACAAAATGCAACAGCCTTAACGAATCACGAAAAGACAAAGGGACATAATTTCAATTATAATGAAACAAAAATACTTAAAACGGAACCAAACAAAAAAAAAAAAGAGAGTTTATGGAGATGATCGAAATCCAAAAAGACCCAAATTCCATAAACGATAAAAAATATATCAACAATCTCAATAAAATATACATCGCCCTTCTTTAATAATCAGTTCATATTTTATTACTAAATAAGTAGTCCGTTTCTTGTGTTGTGTTGTTAAAAATGTAAATATACACATATTTGTTGATTAATGTTCACTATTATTTTAACGCTCTAGGGTAAGTTTTTTTGTGTTTTTTATTTGGATGACACTAGTTATACTAACTTTGTTTCTGAAACCTAACTTTTAGATTTGAAAAAGATCGGAAAATGATCGAAACGTCATCAATATAAAGTACTAAAAACATAATGTTTACATTCTGGCCGACCTAAAACCAAGAAATCAAAACGAAAAAAAAAAAATATATATATATATATATATATATATATATATATATATATATATATATATATATATATATATATATACATTTTCTATATATATATATATATATATATATATATATATATATATATATATATATATATATATATATATATATATATATATATATATATATATATATATATATATATATATATATATATATATATATATATATATATATGTATATATATATAAAGTTGCTAGCACATTTTGCCAATAAAATGTAAAGTAATCTTTGTAATTTGTAATAAAACGAAATAACGTCTAAAGGTACAGCACATATTTACAAAGATAAATTTAACATTAAAAAGAAATTAATTTTTTTCTTTCCCAAGGGCAATGAAATGCTGCACTGTTTTAAAGCGTTACACGATTTAGAGAAAAAGCAAATATCTTTCTTTTGAACATTTTGCAAATGCTGGTGGTAAAAGATATTTGTGTAGACATAAAAGAAAATGCATTTACGTCCAAAAAAATACAAGCAGTTACACCTAGAATGCTATGCTATTCGTAAAGTTAAATGCATAAAAATTAATTTAAAGTTTAGAATTTAAAATTGTTCTCACTGCTTACCAAATAGACACTGTGTAGTACATAAATAAATTAAAAATAGAGGTATTTTAAAACATTTTTAGAGATAAAAGGTACATTTAAAATTTAAAAAAATAATAGCAGTAAAACAGAGTTTTCCCTTATATTTTGTCTCATATTTAAAGAAGCTAGAGACTTAAACATTTTAAATACACAAATACGACAAACAAAATGCAACAGCCTTAACGAATCACGAAAAGACAAAGGGACATAATTTCAATTATAATGAAACAAAAATACTTAAAACGGAACCAAACAAAAAAAAAAGAGAGTTTATGGAGATGATCGAAATCCAAAAAGACCCAAATTCCATAAACGATAAAAAATATATCAACAATCTCAATAAAATATACATCGCCCTTCTTTAATAATCAGTTCATATTTTATTACTAAATAAGTAGTCCGTTTCTTGTGTTGTGTTGTTAAAAATGTAAATATACACATATTTGTTGATTAATGTTCACTATTATTTTAACGCTCTAGGGTAAGTTTTTTTGTGTTTTTTTATTTGGATGACACTAGTTATACTAACTTTGTTTCTGAAACCTAACTTTTAGATTTGAAAAAGATCGGAAAATGATCGAAATGTCATCAATATAAAGTACTAAAAACATAATGTTTACATTCTGGCCGACCTAAAACTAAGAAATCAAAACGAAAAAAAAAAAAAAAAAAAAAATATATATATATATATATATATATATATATATATACATATATCTATATATATATATATATATATATATATATATATATATATATATATATATATATATATATATATATATATATATATATATATATATATATATATATATATATATATATATATATATATATATATATATATATATATATATATATATATATATATATATATATATATATATGTATATATATATAGTTGCTAGCACATTTTGCCAATAAAATGTAAAGTAATCTTTGTAATTTGTAATAAAACGAAATAACGTCTAAAGGTACAGCACATATTTACAAAGATAAATTTAACATTAAAAGAAATTAATTTTTTTCTTTCCCAAGGGCAATGAAATGCTGCACTGCTTTAAAGCGTTACACGATTTAGAGAAAAAGCAAATATCTTTCTTTTGAACATTTTGCAAATGCTGGTGGTAAAAGATATTTGTGTAGACATAAAAGAAAATGCATTTACGTCCAAAAAAATACAAGCAGTTACACCTAGAATGCTATGCTATTCGTAAAGTTAAATGCATAAAAATTAATTTAAAGTTTAGAATTTAAAATTGTTCTCACTGCTTACCAAATAGACACTGTGTAGTACATAAATAAATTAAAAATAGAGGTATTTTAAAACATTTTTAGAGATAAAAGGTACATTTAAAATTTAAAAAAATAATAGCAGTAAAACAGAGTTTTCCCTTATATTTTGTCTTATATTTAAAGAAGCTAGAGACTTAAACATTTTAAATACAGAAACTTTGTTATGACTTTTTATTGCAATTGTTGACTAAAATAAGTTTTTCCTTATGAATAAAAAACCAAAATCGGAGAAGGGCGTCGTCCAACTCGGCCTCAAAAAGAGATATATTAGGTATTATGTTTTAATGCCCTTTAAAAAATGCCTTACTCGGTCAAATGTGCAGTAAAACCTGCGTGAAATTTAAACTAAGTAAAGTGTAGGGTTAACCAATAAAATTTATTTAAGTTTATATCTATAAAATTAAGTTCTATTTTGATATATAAACAGTACGTTAAATCCCAGTGAAAATTTAGATAAGTAGTTTTGTTGAATTTAGAGAAATTTATAGGCAACGGGGTAAAATGCTAATTGTATTAAATCAATTTAAATCTAAAAAGCACAATAAAAAATTGTCTTCGGGAGAAACGAAGCTTCCACAAAAACCCGATCCAGAAAATGTTCTAGTTAGTTTTGGTTAGTTTTATTCTTTATTCTTATAGATGGGTTTTGTTTGTTTCATTGTTTTATTTTGTTTTTGTTTTTTTTGAAGCGTTAGATATCTTTAATAAAAGTGTAAATTAAAATACATATATTTTCCTTTCTTATTTTGCGTTAAAATTTGTGTACTTTCTCATAATATTATTAATTAAATTAAATTAATTAAATATATTCCCGAGTCGAGATAAGGGGTTTTAAAGCAGTCATATTTAGGTTAGCTAGCCAAAATGAGCGAAATGTATGCGCCATACATGACGGCTGGAGCCGAAATGAACAACGCTTTTGAAAAAATACCATATTAAATTCCTTTTCCTAAAAATCTACTGTGTGTTTTTTAAAGGTGTTTCTTCCTGTAAGATGTTTATTCTGTAAGATAAAAATATCAAAGATTGTATGTCGTTATTTGATATAAATATGTTCTGTTATAGTTATTAAGGTATCAAGGGTATTATAAGGATAATAATGCTTCAGGTCGATGGTGTGTTTCCCGAGGGCCTTTGGCCCAAGGGATATACGTTGACCGAAAGCGTTATTATCCTTAATACCCTTGGTGCCTTCAACGTTTAATGAAACTTGGTTGTGGCTGTGTGTACGTAAGAATTTAGGAAATGAAGAGACTTTGTATTTTGTGCAAATTTTTATTAAAAAATCCTAGCAGAGCGCTTTCGGTAAAACTATCATCAGTGCTATTCGTCGTCAAGCAGGAGCCGCAGCAAATTTGAGCCAACAAAACATTTAGAGGGCTTCAATAAAATATCACATTATATTGTGGAAAGACGAACATGTGATTATGTTAGGTTAGGAACCACTGGTTCCTAACCTAACATAATCACATGTTCGTTTAATGTCCGACTAAATATTCTTTATATGAGAAAAATTTGAATGAATTTTGAATGTATTAGTTTAAACCAAATCAAGTACTAGCATTTACCTGAAAAAATTGTCGTAACCATGGTTGTAAGTTATTTGTCAATAAGACAGCATATAAAAAATAATTTTGCGATTGAGGCATAAAAATGTCTGAAGTAGTGGAAAATAACCATCTCCCCCAAGATATTTTAGTTAAAGCTGCTAAAGCTGAGCATGCGCTTGTGCCAGAAAAAACTAGGCGGATTTACAAGAAAGAATATTTCCATTTTGAGGCCTGGCTGACGGAACACTGCGTGGACCGTGTGGACGAAACAGTTTTGATGACTTATTTTCAAGATTTGTCATATTCCCCAAATTCCCTTTGGACAAAGTTTTCAATGTTACGCAAAGAATTAATAGTTCATAAAAAGATAAGAAGTAATGAAAAGTTGATTTCTCTGCAACAGTTCCTAAAGCAACTTGGGAGAAATTATCAGTCTAAAAAGTCGAAGGTTCTGACTCGCGAACAAGTTATAACTTTTTTGAAAGAAGCGCCGACCGAAAAATATTTGGCTGATAAAGTTGCATTAGTGATAGGTGTATTCGGAGCTTGTAGAAGAGACGAGCTTGTGAAAATGATGAAGTTTTCCGATGTGCATGATATGGGTCAGCATATATTTATTGACATTCCACAAAGTAAAAATAGGCAAGCAAGGAGCTTTTTGGTTATTGATGACAGTGAAATGTGCGCAACAAAGTTAATTCGGGACTATGTGTCTTTGCGACCTAAAAGTGCACCTATTGATAGGTTTTTTTTGTGCTATCGTGATGAACGATGTACTGTGCAGCCTATAGGTAAAAATACATTTAGAAATATATCCTTTAAAGTTTTAAATTTTAAATGGTAGATTTTCTCCTATTTCGATTGATCGATTTTTTGACACTTTTGCAGCAAAATATATATTTTTTTAAATTATAGTTTGAAATGCCATAAATACGTTAAAAAAATAATTTTAATTCGGGAACTCAGGAAAGAATTCATTTAATTTTATGTTGTATGTTAGCATGTCCTTTGATCCAAACAATTTGGTACTACATACCTAGTGCTTATTTAGGGTAGGACTGTTTTCTAATGAATTATTTTTCTTAATAAATTATTTATATTGATGTAAAACGGTACTAATATTACTTGGGTGTCATTAAGCCCGTCAATAGAAGCCGTTTGAAATAAAAGACAATTAAATTTGTTTTTTCATGGCTACTTAATCTAAAATAAACGGAGCTAACGTAGTCAAGATATTGGGGCGTCGTTGTATTCAGAATGATATATCCTATTAAAATAAGACAAAATATATCGGTGATCAACAAGTATATAGGTCAAAGGATCCTTATTTATGTTAAATACCAACGTAATAAGTTTTTTTTTACCTTAAAACAAAAATATTACGGGGGGAACCACCTTTGAGAAACACCCTGTTTAGTTTTTCTTCTTTAACAAAACGGTTTTTCTTTGTTAGAAATATGTATTTTGTTGATATTTGATTAATCACTTTTTAATAGTTATTTATGTAATGAGTGCCGTATGAGCCTCATTACAATAACGTGTTAAATATTGCCTCGACCAGGTCGTAGACCGAGTCGGAGTAATCATACGAGTATTGTAATGAACTGATACCGCACGAGTAATATACAAAATTTTATCTACTACCTCAGCTATTAGTGAAAACATGATTTTTTTAATTTTAAATTTGTTCACGTCATGTACTAACACAAGATATACCTGTACCTGTACATCTACCTGTTTTGGGTCCAAAAAAATTAAACCATTTTGTCATTTAATTGCATTGTCGACAAGGCAATATTTCACTAAAATTAGTCATTTTAACCAGAAATAAGTGGGATGTCTGATTATTCCCTTCCTTCCGACATAGAAGAGACGGCGCAAATGACAGTTTCTTAGAAATAAAAATAAAAAATATTTTTTAAGAAAAAGCTTTTCTGGCTTATTTCGAGACGATGTCGACGAAATACAGTTACTTTAGCCTATTTACCATACTATTACTATTTACTTAATGCACAGAGCAGTTATCGCTACAAAGAACAATTTGGATATAAGCAAGTTCGCATAGTTACAAGCACACCTAAAACGATAAAGCTAAGGATATGAGCCCAAGAAAAACAAGATTTTGTCAAAAGGAGAAATTGCCCAGTTTCTTGCCACAGCCGATAATGGGAAATTTTTGCTTATTAAGGTCTAGAGTTTTTATATTTTCTAAAAAATTCTGCAAAAAAAAGACGAGTTTAAAGTTGTAGTGACTTTAAGCGTACTATACTTAAGTTTATTTTCCTTTGTTACAGGTTGGTCTAATCACTGGCATTGCTGGGGCCTGCAAAAAACAAGAAATGGCCCAATTATTATGCGAAAACGTTAAAGATAAAGGGAAGGTTTTTTATATTGAAATTCCAAACACAAAAACAAAAATATCCAGAGAATTTTTTGTGACATCTGGAGGATTTCAAGGAGTCTACATGTCAGATTATCCGAAAATACAACTCGCTGCGTTGAACATTTACGGATCGCACGAGATTTTTGTAGGTTACAAAAAAAGGCATTTGCATACGGCAGTCCCTTGGTATTAATACGTTTGGCAGCATACCAAAATCAATTAAATTTGCCACACCCAGAATTATCTACCGGAAACTGTTTCCGTCGTTCATCTCCATCCCGGTTGGCAGATTCTGGAACAGACATATTGGCTGTCAAATGCCATACTGGATGGATAAGCAACAGCGTGGCTAAAGGTTATATTCTACCTCTAGGATAAACAAAAAAAATTATTGCTTAAAAAATTTTGAGTGCCGAACCTTCAATCTGCTACAGTTCCTGTACCTCGCTCTCGGCCGCAGCAGCTAATGCCGATTCCCCAGGCATCAACTTAACAAGATATACGATTCAAAATATGCCTAAGGTTGCCTTTGGTGTAAATTTTACTTTCAATATTTATAATAATTAATTTAAAAATATAAATTGTATTGTATAATACTAATAAAAAAATAATAATAAAAAATGTGTCTAAAAATCCTGGTTCTGTTAAAATGCGTTATGTAATAAACATTTTGCGCGTTTATAACCGCACTAGTGCGGTAATGAACGCGCTATGGTTCATTACCACACTAGCTCGGTAATAAGACTCATTATGCAACGCAAATATGCCAAAATGAGTTACATAATAATCACTTATCTTGCAGGTCGTGGATAAATAATATTACATGTTGAACACAGCGCTATAATTTTTTTTTCTTTTGTTAAACTTGCATTTTTATTTAAATTAAATTATTGCGATACTTGAAATAAGTGGCACTTTTAAAAAAATTTAAAGTATTTATGTATAAAATTTTTAATTACTAATTAGATAAAATTAAAAGACACATAATTTACGAGTCTTGTATTATTCCTAAAATATCTTATATTTTTAAAACACTATTATTAGTGTGGGTGTGTGTGTGGCTAGGTGCATATTATAATTCATACGTTACTACAGTCCCGAGATAAAAAATAAAACATTAACATATTTACTACCAAAAGTTTACACACATTACATTTAAGCTATTATAGTTGGGAAGTTCGAACACTGTAGGCTAGGAAGCACTATAATAATTTTAACACCCTAAGGAGTAGTACGTTCTGATCAAGGAAGTTTAAAGGTGTATGGAAGCCCAATGCTATGGCCCATACGATCAAAAAATGTCCAGCCCAGTATGAAAATAACTGTCAGAGTTGGCCCCGCCGATTCTGCGCAATAACAAAATTCCACAAAATAATTTAATGTGTTCCCTACTTACACACTGATAAATCAGTGTGTAGTTAGGCAACACATTATACTTTTATGAGAGCCGTAATGGTCTTAGGTTGTCTAAGGTTTTTGGTGCAAGGGCGCGCGCGGCGCGTATGAAACTTTCCTTTCGTATTTTGTGATGAAACTATATCCGCGCTGTCCGTCAACCGTCGTCTCATCATTCGTCATTTTCGTTGTGGTTTGTGCCCTTTGCGCCGATTGTTTCGCTTTGTGTGAGTACCTATATTTTGTTGTTGCAGAAGTTTTTTGGATCGATAAAAACCTTCTTATTTTAGTGATAAGTATTTATTAAATTGTGACTATAATTTTGTATTTATTGTTTGTTACTTATAATATCGTAACAAAATGATTAGAGGTTGTATGGTTTTGTCTTGCAAATCCTAGGGTAACATACCCGGCATTTTTTACTTTAGGTAAATATTTCTTACATTTAAATTAGGTGCTTCTTATGAGACGTAACGTTAGGTAACCGAAAAAATAATAATATATCAATTATGAATAATAAAATAATGAAAATTTCATAGGAAATAGCAGTGAGAAAAGTAAGGCAATCTTAGCTATCTTTTAGATGATTTCCACAATGTTTGTGTATTTCTGTGGATTATTAAAAAGAAATAAGGTTTACATTTAGGTACTTTTATTTCATTTAATAATTTAGTACATTCTATTAAAAGATCAAAATTATTAATTACTGGGCAGACCAGGCAAATTTTAATATATACAGGTCCCTCTAATTGAATAAAAGAAAGTACAACTTTATGCTAAAGTTCCTTTTTGCTTTTTCTGTATTTGTTTAAAAAGAAATGAGATTTTTGGTTTCTTAAACTTACATTATCAACTTTTTATTCTCGACATACTGTAGATACATAATATTTAACGGATACTGTTACAATGGATACCTAGGTACCAAAGGTACTAAACATTTTTAACCACTGTTATTCTGTCTCATGAATGTTTGTTATTAGTGAAAAGTATATGCCTAAAAAGCAGTTATAAAAATTTTCACTTTTTAATATACAACCAGAATTTTAGAATTAGATTAAACTCATTTACACTATCTTGCCCTTCTTTTATTACAAAATTGGTGATAAGTATACATAAAACTATCATACAATGTTTGAAATTTATTTTAAAAAATCGTGTTTTTATTTATTTACAAAGATTTTTGGTAAAAATACAAAATTCACAAAAATATCGACCATTTAAATAGAAGGCTTCTTTCCATATTATATCAGATGATATAAAATCCAATATTACACAATAATTTTAAATATTCTATGGTAGTATCGTTTAATAACTAACAATTTTGTGCAAAAAATTAAAAAAAAAACAGTGAATGCTTGAATTTGACATTTGATGATGTCAACTTTATAGATAGTAACAAAGAATTATGGAAGTCCGGCTCTGACCTACTATTCATTGCGCAAACTCCTCGGGGACAATCCCCCTATCCCCGCTGCCCTGCACGCCTGGACAATTTTGTTCTACAGTATTGGGCTTCCATACACCTTTACTTCCTTGGTTCTGATAGTATGGGCCGTATTAACCAATGCATACTTATAAAAGGTACCTGGTTGACACGGTTGTCTATTTATACATGATTGCTGTTTACTAACACTTCTGAAAACTTATTTAATTTTATGTAAACATTACCTGGGGTGACTATTAAATACAATATTATTACTTATTATTTTAAAATCTTGTTCTGATTATTATCTTTTTTTTTTTTTATCTTTATGACAACTCACGAAGGATTATTATATATGTATATTATATCCCACGGATTATATATAAATATATAAACCTAAGTACCAAAGTACCGTGAGTGTCGGGTTTTCCGGTGTTTAACCCATTTCTTCCCCAGTTGTTCCGTCAACGTTGTCCAAGCACTGAAACATGCAAATGTTGCATTTCACAGCACCTTTTAGACAACGCGGTAGTGCCACCACGGACGTTATTTTAAATAACTACTACCTAAATATGTCTGCCCGGCGGGGCTGGGATTCGAACCCGGATCGCCGGCGCGGCGAGCCAAGGCTCTGAACACTACGCTACCGGACAGACAACTGTCTGTAAAAGTTGTCTTAAGTTGTTACACAAACCAAATTTTACTTAAAGTTTATAATACTGAGTGCTTTTTATAGGAAATCCCATGTAAATTTTAAGGGGGTAAATGATTGGCTCCCCTGTACATTTTACAGAAAAAATGTAGGATATCTTTTTAAAGAGACAAATCTGACACACCCTCGTGCCAAGTTTAAAAAAATTTTAATAGGCAAATCTTAAATTATTTAATTAAATCCTATTGCAAAATTACACCAGCCACCAGCAAACAATTTGTTATAAGGCTTTGTCAAATCTGACGTACAGCCGAATACAAGGAATATTTTTTTTTTGTTTCATCAATCTTACAACCATTACATTTTAAGTAAAAGACACGTTAACATTTTTTTTTATCAAACCTTTTATTTAATGTAACAATTAGGTTTAACTAATATCAGTTATTACTATCGATCATTAAAAAAATAATTTTATCATATTAGAATTTAATTAAACCAATAGCAGTAACTAAAATATTTTTAATTTATTTTTCCATCAAGCCTATCTTTAAATATTAAACGTATTGTCAGTAAATTCGAGTCCAAAGCCATTGCAATAAATAATTATAAATGTTTACTCTTACTCTTAATACTAGGTGTGGAAAAATAAAATGAAATAAAATACAATAACTTTTTAAGCAATAATAGAGAATTAAATGAAAACATTAATTTATCAAATGTTTAAACAACCCCCCCTAAACAATATCCCAACCGATTATAAAATTCATTTCTAACGTTGTTTAGTTGATATTGCGAAATTTTATTACATTCTTACGAAATACGGTTTTGTAGCTGGTTAAGATTCTTAAATTTTACACTTTTATAAATGACACTTTTTAAGTGACCCCACAGAAAGAAGTCATTCGGTGAAAGATCAGGTGACCTGACTGGCCAAAGTATCCGGTACCGTGGACCAATAATATTGCCGGTAAAAGCATTTTTTAGGCACTCTTTAACCATAAGGGCATTATGGGCATGGCAACCAACCATTTGGTATCAGATCATTTAATCTTCCCGAACAACCTCTTTCAAGGCGCGTCCAGTTTGATTTTGAAATAAGTCCAAATAAGTTTTTGCTGTCAGGTTATAGTCCATAAATAAGAGTCCAATGATATGGTATGCGATAATTCCCACGAATACATTTGTTTTTTGGTGATATTGTGTCCGAGTATGAACAAAGCAATGTTCATTTTCTTGGTTTCAATACCAACAATTCTAAACATTTAATTTATTGTTGAGGGTAAATGTATATTCATCGGTAAAACAAATAT
This sequence comes from Listronotus oregonensis, assembly GCA_019359885.1. Taxonomy (NCBI): domain Eukaryota; kingdom Metazoa; phylum Arthropoda; class Insecta; order Coleoptera; family Curculionidae; genus Listronotus; species Listronotus oregonensis. Next base: position 6,683 of record JAHBCN010013329.1, on the reverse strand, counting down.
TTCTTAAAAAATTCCTATCGTTATTTGCTCTTTCCATCATTTTAAAACAAAATACCATTCGTCGCTCTTTATCTTCTTCCTGTAGCTTTTGATGTTATTTGAATTTATACGAATAATATTTGTGTTTTTTCAAAGTGCGGAATACCGTTGTATGATGGTTACCTTTTGCTCAAGAACCCTTGTACTAACCATTTTGTTTTTCTCCACACTCAGTAGAATATTAAGATCTTTGTTTGCTCTTTCTTCGGAGCTATTTTTAATATTTTGAGTTCATCATTTACAATTATTTATTACGGTACATGTGGACTCGAACTTAGTGACAATACGTTTAATAGTTGAAATGGACGGAATGGGCTTGGTGGGTAAATAAACTGAAAACATTTTAGATACTGCTCTAAAACGGTTTCTCGCATAATGCCACTTAATTATGGATACTTTTTCGTCGATTATTTTTTTTTAATACCGACTGTCACTGGTTTACTGACACTTTTCCCCATGCCAGGGACAATATTTATTTTACTAGTGCCTGTTTAGTTTCACCTGAACCAAAAATCTGGTAATTTTGCAATTACATTTAATTGAATAATTCAAGATTCGCTTATTAAATTTTTTGAAACTTGACACGAGGTCTTGTCAGATTGGTCCCTTTAAAAATTTATCTCACATTTTTTTTTTTGTAAAATGTACAGTGGGGCCAATGATTAACTCCCCTTAAAGTTTACATCGAATTACCTATGTTCCGTTCGGCGACGCACCACCCGGTATATCGTTTGCGTTGCACCCACAACGCATTAGTTCCTTTTGAGAAAAAACACAGGAAAGCTTTTAACAATTAGTTATAATCGTAACAATATTTAAATTTAAAAGTCAGTGGTTCCATATATGTAATTTCAGCTCTGACAAGAGACTTTAGTGTGGGATCCTTACTCGATCCGAAGCTCCGTCTCTTTCGCCATGTTTTGTTTTTGGCATTGATTTGTTTGTTTTGCCCAACTTTGTAAGACGCAACTGGTAAACAGGGTTACATGAAACAACGAAATAAATAATTTGTTGCCCTAGTTATTTATTAATTTATTGTATATAAAATAAAACGTGAATTTTAGAATGTTGGTAAATATATTTTATTTTCTGTATTGGCCTTAATACAAAAATATCTTTAGTCCTGTTTCAACTTAACCTATTTTAAGGACATTTCCATAAATAAAATAAATTATAAATCGGAATAATAAGCTTTTAAGTCTCTTATCTTCCAATCCCAGAACAATATGGGAAGCTAAGGTAATCTAGGATTGGCGAGACATGGTGAGGTGGTGCGACGTCTTTTATTAAATATTTTTCGATGCTTTATATTATTATTTTCATAATTCCTAAAGGTTTATATTTTATGCGTACTTTAAGTTGCCCAATAGTGTTTATGGGGTGTATTTTGGGTTAAAATCCTCAAATATGTATGCTATTTTAACTGTAAATAATTTGTATAAAAAAAACCACGTTAAATATAAATCTTTAAGATAGCCTTTACCGAACTTTATTTGTTTAAGAAAAAAAAAACCTATTTTAATCTAATTATCTATAAAGGTAGGTGATTACCTTTTAAGATAAAAAAACAATTTTATATATATTTTATTTTTTCCTTTTTACGTTTTTTCTTTACGTTTTTGGTTTTTAATACCCATGATGTTTTCTTTTATTTAATGTTTGGGTAATGTATCTCGACTAGAATATATTTGGGAATATTCCTTTTTAAGGTACAATATTTCGTATTATATTATTTATTATTAAAATATTAAAAACGTGTTTTTTTTTTCTTTTTTAAACACCCCATTATTTACAATATTTTACCTATATCTTTAAAAGCTTTTTAAAGCTGCTTCCTTTACCAAGTATTTTATTTAAATAAAGACAAACCCAAATGCACGATAAATAACAAAAAGCAGCAGCCATTCTGATATATTAATATCATATCACATTGGGACCTAATAAAATATGATTTAAAGTTGAAATAAAAAAAAATATATATACTTTGTCGACGAAAAAAAAAATTAAAAATGGTTTTTGCCAATTTTTTTAGTTTTTCATTTTAATTTTATTTTTATCTTGGGGCAGTTTAATAGGGGTTTAAACCTATATACCAAGGTATTGTAAATATTCTGGTAACACAAAATTGTATTACGATTGAATGAATAAATACAAACTTTTTACTATACCCTTTATGGTCTAAGGATTATATAATTCATTGATTTTGCTTTTTTATGTACGCCTATACTCCAAAATCAGAAAAAGTGAGGTTAAGAATATTACCGTTTTTAATTTTTAGCCAATTATTATAAATTGACCTACTTTATTCTTAAAAAGCTCTTTACCCTTTAAATTCAATGACTCGACAAAACTAAATTTTAAATTAAAAACATATTTATTAGACCGGATATGTCAGTATTTTACTTTAAGACTTGAGATATGAGCTATGCCTTGATTTAGGTTTTACTCAACTTTCAGTGCTTTTTTCGACTTTTTCTGATTTTTCGTCTATGTATGAGATAATATGATATTGTCTTATTACCTGCATTTGAATATTATTCATATAAAATTAAACTTTTTTATGGACTTACAAACGTTAAAAAGTTAAAGTATATATTGAAAAAGGCAATATTGTTCTAATATCACCAGAATAAAAACGGTTTAAATATCATTATTAATATTATTATAAATAAGGTGGCCAAGAAACATCAACAATATTTGTCAATATCCCTATTTTCATTTTTTGAAAACCATATACCTACTTGCATTCACAAATATAAAACCAAACAGCATTTACAATATTAGCTGTGAAGCGTAAATGTTGGTTAATTACTAATATTTTTTGGATAAAATAAGAATGTTTTCTTTTTACATAATAATATATGACTCCTAAGTGAAAGTTACTTTATTGACAGGGTTTTTTTTTTGATAGAAAAACGCAAATATAATGTCATTTTTTTGTTTAGCTAGCTATTTTAATTTTTGTTTAAAAAACTGTAAAAAATAAAGAGCAATAAAATATTTTTAGTCAAATATCTTTGTAAATACCAGCAATAATATTTAAAGAAAATTATTTAAAAAATCCCGAAAAACACTTTCTACAAATACATAAACGACTGTAGCAAACATTTTCGCAGAATACCTTTAAAAATTCTTTTAGTTTAGATTTTAACATTTTTAATTTTTATGTAAAACCTTAAGGCTGTAAATGTAAAAGAAACAGCTAATGTAATTTCTGTAAATTTTTTTATAACAGTGCAAAAAGATTTATTTTTACGCAAATGTACTTACCCTAAATAATGTTTCATTCTACTTTAAAAAGTAGACACATTTTTATGTTTTCTTTTTGTTTTATTAAACTTGTTATTAGTGTTAGTAAGTGGCTTACTTTATGTGCTTGTCTTTAAATGTCTCAGATAAAAGAATAAAAGGCAAAACGATTTAAATATAGACTTTATTTATTTATTTTTTTTAAATGTCGCATTTCTTTTATTTTCAATAAGGGCAGACTCCTTTTAAATGCAAACCCTTTAATGTAAACTCACCGTAAATAAATTATTTAAGCCCTTATATTTTGGTTACCGATTATTCTTATTTTCTAACGCACCTTATGGAACAAAATTAGTTCCAGCTTAACCTATTTTTTACTCATTTTTTTTTTACTTCGGTCAATCTAGACATTCCAAGGTACATAAAATTACATCAAGCTAAAAGTAAGTAAAATTGTTCAAAACCTAATTAAAAATTACATATCAAAATTCCCAATCGTTCAGGTAGGTGAAAAAAAAATTGACTCGAGGTCAAAGGTCAAAAACATTGGTTTTTTCGTGATTTTCTCTAAAACGGTAAGTTTTATCGTAAAATTACCTTTGACAAAAATTTTAAATCATAAAATGATCTATAAAAAAAGTATCAATATTTTTTTGCCTAAAACCCACCGCTCCTGAAATATAACGATTTAAAAAATTGTAAGCGTCATTGTTTGCATAAGTACCTAGGTATTTACATCTATGTAGCTGTAATATAAGTAAAAATATTTTTCTATCGGTGATTGTAACTAACATGTGCTGATTATTAAAACAGCAATAAAGCAATTTAATTTGACAAATACATAACTATTGTTGTTGGTGAAGATGTAGACTTACTCGCATTACTCACTGCTCATACTCCAAGTGAAAAACTATTTTCTTCTTAAAACCAGAAAAAGCCCAAAATCAATCGAAAATATATGCTATAAAAAGTTTATCTACTTTTGCAAAGTGTTAAAATCATGTACTATTTTTACACGCAAAAACTGGCTGTGATACGACATCTGCATTTTAGAGGAGGGGTAAAACAACAGTCTTTAAAATGTTTGAAAAACAAGATTTAGTTGAATGTGCTCAGGTTTTTAAAAAAGTAATTCAACTCCACAAGAAGTTATCACCAACGGTATTCGCTTTCTTCTTTGTATGTACGGAGCTCCTAAAAAAACTACCTGCTTGGATAAGTACCGATATGCATGTTAAAAACACTCGACATAAAAAACAAGTGCAATTAGCTTGTCTTCTTCCAATCTTACTTGGTGCTCATCAACATCTTTTTCGGGTATATTACCAAGTTCAAGTGTGGCTTGGTTATCAGCTAGACCCAAAAGATTGGGGTTGGAAGTTGGTCGATAATACATAAGAACCAATTCAGATTTTATACCCACCTGCGCCGGAAAATCTGCAACTTTTTGCAACTGTAAAAGGGGTTGCAGTGCCAAATGTGGTTGCAAAAAAGTTGGACTGTTTAGTTCTCTGGTCTACACGAATTGTCAAGGCCGGTTGTGTTCTAATGTTTAATCACCAACATTCGTTTGATACTGACGAACAGATACGCGATACATCGCTATTGACGCAATTCACCTACACCCAGAATGAAGAAGAAAAGGGAAATTAAGAAAAAGAAGAGGAACAAGAAGAAATAATTAAAGATTATGAATCGGAAGAATAAATTTTTCTACTGTTTTTTAATTTCTATCGCTTTTATCAACTGCAACCCTTGCGAATATTTGTTATTATGCAATAGTCACCAATTAAACAGAATCACAACAGACCTGTGAAATAGGCCTATTGGAGAAACCGCGTTAAAAAAAAGAAGGAATAAGTACACTACCTCAGCTCAGAGGTGGCTTGGCAACATAGAATGACGCTTACAACTTTTTATATCGTTACATCTTAGAAACGGTGGCTTTTAAAAAAAATTATAAATACCTTTTTTATAGATAATTTTATGATCTACAATTCCGGTTAAGGGTAATTTTACGATAAAACTCACCGTTTAAAAAAAATTGCGAGAAGCCCATTTTTTGACCTTTGACATCGAGTCAATTTTTTTCCAAGTACCAGAACCATGGGGAATTTTGAAATGTTATTTTTTATTATGTTTTGAATAAGTTTACGTACTTTAAGTTTGATGTAAATTTATTAACTTTCACTCTTATTTTTTGGCCTGATTTGACCGGACTATTTACCATTATTATAATAATTATAGTTGGGTCGATATTAGTACTTATGTCATCAAAAATTTTTTAAGCACTATAATAATTAGTATAAAAAAATTAAAATAATTGTATTTTATATAATTCTCTGTAAATGAAATCCTACTAACTTGCTATAAAAAAAGTATAATTATTTTTATTCCTAATACAACCAAAGTTAATTATTTATATGACCGTCAGCATAAAACAAAACAATATATAAGCTGCACTTATGTATTGTTTTGTTTATTTAGCACAGTAAATCATAATTGGTTTGGCTAAAGTAAATGCAAAAATATTAATGTTACTCTCGCCTAAAACACCGTTAGCATTATTACAGGATACCTAACGATTTAACACATTTTAACCATATAAAAAAAACCTATTCCTATTTTTACTAATTTAATTCCCGCTAAAAACCATAATCCTTTTATCCAACTATAAAAGACATGGGTTCAAATTTGCTGTTTTTACTTTTAATAAACAGCTGCTTAAGGTTTAAATTTTAATTTCTGTTTGATTGCCTTAATCGAAACAAATAATTTTTCATGTATTTTTTTATATAAAAGAATACTGGAATAAATTATTTTAATCAAAATTCAATAAATTTCTAAAAAACCAAGTTGGATACAATGCGTAAATATAGAAAACCTGGATATAGAATTAAAACATAGAGCTTGTTTATAAAATCATTAACTGTAGTACTTCTAGATTAGGCTTAGTACTCTTGAGAAAGATTGTTAATAAAAGTACTCGTTTAAGACTTTTTAAGACTTATAGGTTTTATCTTTTGATATGACCATTAATTTATAAAGCCCTGATTCAGTACTTCACTGCCGAAGGTGTCGCCCAAATATTATTTTTTTACAATATCTTTGAGTGATAATGTTACAAAGTTGATGTAGGGTAAACATCTTTTTTTATCTTAAATCGATTTAACATATTGTCCCTTATAAGACTCCTATAAAATGGTAGCAATAGTTGTTTAAATGTTTTTTTATTATATTAATTTTTTTCCCAACGTACACAAAATATAATCGTGTTTTGGCAAAAAAAATATGACATTGTTATTTTAGGAACAACATTTCAAATTTAATTGGAGTTTTTGTTTGGCAAAAAAAAGGTGTGTAATTAAGATCTACTTTTATTATTGCATTTAAAT
>JAHBCN010013328.1:0-24814 GCA_019359885.1 Listronotus oregonensis | reverse complement strand
ATATGAAGTTTCTGGGTGGCATTAGTCATTTTCCATTAACATGTTAGCGGTAAGTTTTAATATGTTAGTTTTTTTATCTCATGTAACCAGGGTTTTTTTTTACATATTGCAGCCTTGAAAAAGGAAATAAATTTTCCGAAAGCTCGGGCCCGCTAAAAAGTGTTTAATTTTTTAATAAGGCATAAAGACCGAATCCCTAATAACCTTCCAGTTGTTTATATATATATATATATGTATATATATATATATATAAATAATGCGGCCATACACTAAAATATTCGTTTAGTTTGAATTGTTTTATAATACGGCTAGTGATTTTAGCCATTTTATAGTCTGGCCGATCAAATACGAGCCACATTCTTAAATAGATGATTATGATAAAGAAACTTCACAACTTAAGGAGGAAAACCTAACGACAAGTAACCAAGAACTAACCAGAACTAGGTAATAGTTTGGAAGTTGTTGTTTTCGGTCTCCAATAATTTCATCCCATTTAGGTCAAACCACGTAATATACATTATTTATTACCACCCAAACGTGAAATTTATACCCTACCCATAAAAATAATTATGGAGAATTACATATTTTTGAGAAGCTCGTAAACACACAGTACAGTACAGTATTAAAAGTTTCACCAGAAAATAGGACAGTAAGCCGCAAACCGCATCTTTCAATCTTTTATAATAAAGAATCTAGTATAGAAAAACATACAAAAACTGGACACCCTATACATTATTTCATTTTTTTACACAATCGCTCTTATAAAAGGTGTATTTTAGGACTAGATGGGTCTAAAAAGTCCAAAATAATGTAACATATTACTAAAAAACAAACAGATTTTATGCGTTGTGTACAGCCTCCCACATAATATTTTCAAGCATTGAGAACCTCTAACTTTTGGTAAAGAGTATTTGATCTTATTTGAAACAGCGCTTAATTTGTGGTCCAGTCGAAATACTGCATTACGAAATAAACTAAAATAGGAAATAATCCGTACCGTTACTAGTCAAGGGAATCCTGGCCCGTTCAACAACTAATTTTTGTTAGAAAGAGAGATGGGCAAGTTCGGCGCGGATGGCATGTAACATTTATGTATTCGTATATTTACAAATTAATTAAATACATTTTGGGCCGAAATGGGCGATTTAAAAAAAGATAAAATTTAGGTTTTAGCCAAGATGAAGCGAATTTATAGACCATACCTCACCATATATAAAACTATTTAGGTGTTTTTATTTACCTTCTGCAGGTTTCACCACGAGAATGTTGCGAAAACATATTTTGCATTTTACAGTTTTTTGCGGTTAATTTACCGTATACACAAAATGGTTTAAAAGGGGCTTTAATTAAAACACATAGCCTAAAGCCGGGAAAAATTCGAGAACTTACTTAATAAAAGCTAAAAGTAAGTTTAATGTTATTTCTAAATGAGCCTGATTATAGAATCGTTGACCTTCCTGCAGACTAGCTCCCTGTCGGTTCGCCAGATCTACATTTTAAAATGTTTTTCTTTCATTTACTTTAACATAAAAAAGTTTCTGATTATTAATTATTAAAATATACACATAGTATTTTTAAGTTGTGGGTAAGTGCAAAGATGCAAAATACCAATTTCTGATTTGAAGTAAGTATTTTTACTTAAAAAAAGGTAAGTTTTTATTCTTAAACCCACATGTTATTTAATTAAGTTACAGTGTTGAAATGGAGAAATAAAATTTTTAATTTAGATAATTTTTAAAATTTCGTCATTTCTTTTATAGTCTAAAGGTGAACTTATTTGCTTGTTGCTGGCCTTAACGATGGCGTCAGCGTTGACTTTTGATGTTAAAGTAGGTATTCATTTTACAGTCATTCAATTATAACACGGCTTCAACCTGCATTGGCGCTAAACCTGACTTTAAATATTTAAGTTTAACTTTAAAGCCGATGTTGAATCAGTCTTCGTTATCTAACCTTACTTTTATAATATTTGTTTGTCAATGTAGACCTAGTACTATTTCCAACAGGCCAGCGTTATTTTTAATAATTTTGTCTCCAAAATTCATTTTTTAAGAAAACATTGACAATGTTATATTTAAGGTTTTTTTTTAAATAAACATTTTGACGTCAACTTTGGCAAATAAATTGATCACTATAAAGGTCAGCGCTACTTCAATGCCAACGTGGGCGCCAGCGCCAACGACAAGTTTATACATTCAGAGTTAAGGGGTATTCTGGTCCAAAAATTTTTAAAAAATATTTTTTTTTATTTTTAAAGTTTAGATATTCAAGAATAGGTCTTTAAAAGGATTTTAAAATTTTAATTATTTACCGAGTTAAAGCAATTTTGTTTACGCGGCAACTGGGCTGATTCTATTAGAATAAATCGAACAATAAGCGTTTTTCTCAAAATTCCTTTTTTCAGGCTGGCGTGCATGATATCTCAAGTTCTACTAAATCGATTTATTTAAAATTTTGTGAGAAGCTTCTCTATGCACTTCTTCATATCACCAAGCAGATTCAAGTCAAAATTTATATTTTTACTATTTTTTAAAAAGTAGGAACTGCTAAAAAAAAGGTGAAACAATTTTTTTTTTCAAATGGACCTCATTTTGTGAAAAACTTTTTATTTACTTCTTCGAGCTTAAGAAGATATCAAAATTTTTACTGATTAAGAATCCGTTCGATTTTTTTTATTTCAGATGACCAAAAGGGTTGGAATCCTGCACGCCAGGACATCGCTTTTTTTGGACCCCCACTTTACCAACTTTTAATTTTTTTTTTAATTTAATTTTTTTTATGTATTTCTTTATTCACAGATAAACCAGCAATAAAAAAGTAAATAGTAAAAATATTCTTCGTTTTTTTTTAATCGAAATTTACGCCTCTAGACCAGAATACCTCTTTAATGATCTGTTAGGGACAAAGTGGGAATTCTTTTAAATTACGTACACTTTCTGTGCTAAGAGTATGTTTTCCAGTAAAAAGATATACTTTATCCGTTTTATAACGTATTTAACGAAATTTTAAATTATCATATTTATCACCATCATCATTTTATTGTTGTAATTTTAGCGTATTGCTGTCATTCTATAGTGACAAAATTTATATTATTGGGAAAATTTTACCTTAAGAGTCCATTCGCGCCGCGAAAATTGGATCCAATTTGGGGTCCGGGGCATAATGTTTTTCTCAAAAACGGTATAAGTTATCGATAATTTTCAAAAACTATATGAAAGCCAACACTTAAATCTAGGCTTCTGCTGAAATAGTTTTTTAAGTTTGAATTTAGTTTTTAATATTCCCTTGAGTGACAGTCACCCTAAAATCGGTTATGTTTAGATACTATTTTCTCTTAACTCGACTCATATTTCAAGAATCTGTTACAACAGAGGCATAGATTATTTCCTTACCTTTAAAATGGTGTATAATTTATGTCATTTAAGTGAAAAATTGTTACCGAAAACCGTTATCTCCTGTAGGCTTGCAATCGGAAACAACATCGCATCGATATACCGAATTTGGAAGAAGATAAATAATATATAATATTTTTAATGCAGCTATACGAAAATTGTGGTAGTGGGAGTTTGTTAGGCTCTGCCCACCGTCTCCACGTTGTTTTGCCCGACCCCTAAGGTGTAGCGTAAATGCACTCTTAACAAGGCACTTTATTTCTGAAATTGGTGATAATAAAATAAATGGTTCGCTTAACGATTACACAGCCCCACAAAAAAAAAGTTATTGGTCGGAAAGACTTAACTGTGGTACCCTTATGTTTTTGAAACTGCTGACTCCGAATTCAGGGTCAGTTTAAGCCCACCAGGTCAGGGTCAAGGGCATTTAAAGGTCAAATCGGAAAAATTTTTCGCAACCAAATTTGAACAGTGTATACTTATGTTTTTGAGGTCGCTGAATACGAATCCGTGGTTAGCTTGACCCCATCAAAGTTGGTTGTAATTTGATCTTGAAATGCTCTGCAAAAAAATGCAAGTCAAAGAGACTTGACTAGGGTATCTTTATGTTTTTGAGATCACTTAATCCGGAGTCGGTTAAACCCCATTAGGTCAGGATCAAGGTTAAGTTGCAACCACACTTGGTGGGGTCAAACTGACCACGGATACGTATTCAGTGACCTTAATAACATAAGTATGCACTCTTCAAATTTGGTTTCGATTAATTTTGCAGATTTACCATAAAATATATCTCTGTCATGACCCAATGGGGTCAAACAGGGTCCAATTTGGTTGCGATTAATTTTGCAGATTGGACCTTAAATTGCCCTTGGTCCTGACCTGATGAGGTCAAACTGACCCAGGATTCAGATTTAGCAACCCCAAGCAATTATTTCCCAGTTTCCTTTGGCCAAAGTAATCGTCCTCGGGTATTTTAATGTTCATAATAAGGATTGGCTAGGCTCTACAAAAACTGATACACAAGGCAGAGCAGCAGAAAATTTCGGAATCAGCAACTCGCTCACCAATCTAATTATGGAACCTACTTACTTTCCTAGGGTTCCCACCCATAATTCTAACCCCCTAGATCTTTTTCTTACTTCCACCCCCGAACTCTATCAAGCATTAGTAACTGCTCCTCTTGGTCGCTCTGACCATGGTTTGGCCACCGTATCATACTCAACTCATTTTGAGGCAACTGAAAGCATGCCGCCACGAACCGTCTGGCACTACAATTCGGCCGACTGGGATGGTCTAAGAGATTTCTTTGCCATCTACCCTTGGGATCCTGCTTGCTTTTCTACTTTCGATCCTTCCGAAATATGTAAACAAATTACCGACACAATTCAACTAGGCATTAAGACCCATATTCCCCACACTAAAAAGAACCCCATAACTTCAAATCACAAACCGTAGTTTTCTAAATCCTGCAACAAAGCCAGACTTTTAAAAATTCAAGCCCAAAAAAAGTTTTTTCAAAACCCCAGTCCCGAAAATCGACAGGCTAGCATCGAAGCGAGAAATCAGTATAATCAGACCATCTTAGAAGCAAAAGACCGTTTTAACAATCGAATAAAAGATAAAGTTCTCTCTTGCTCAAATGGCAGTAAAGCTTTCTGGTCCTTTGACAAAAATATTAGTCAGAACTTTTGCACAAATTCTGTTCCACCCCTAATCTCTGCAGATGGAATTGTCTCTACTTCCAAAGGAAAAGTCGAACTATTTGTCAAACAACTGTTTTGGTGCGAGCCTGGAACAAATGGATAAAAAACATTTTAAAATGTGTCTTTTCATAAAATTAACTATTTTATTATTTTAACAAAGCCAAACGGTGTGAAACCAATTTATAGTTTACCACTAAGATTTCGTAAATGTTGGCAAACTTGCTGCCAATTCTACGCTTGATCCTCTTATTAATCTTCCTCTTCCAATAGTTGTCCCTGTTTCTCATAAAATGTCCGATATAATTTTTAAAGTCAAACAGATCAAGCGTATTCTTTCTTCTCTTAATACTAAGAAATCGTCTGGGCTGGATGGTATACCAGCAATCGTCTTAAAAAAATGTGCTCCCATTTTAACTCGCCTCTTTCGAATCTCCTACGACATGGGCATTTTCCCGGAGAGTTGGAAAGCTGCACGTGTGCAACCTGTCCCGAAAAAACGATCCAAAAGTCTCCCTTCTAACTATAGACCTATATCTCTTCTCTCAGTTGTTTGCAAAGTAATGGAAAAATTCATTAATTCCCAAATCTTAAAGTATCTGGAAAAACATAAGATCTTACATGATAGACAATATGGATTCCGCCCCAGTAGATCCACAGCTGATCTTCTTTCCATTGTCTCACACAACTGGAATAAGTCCCTTGAGTTTCTGAATCCCAGATCGTTGCTCTTGACATATTCAAAGCTTTCAATCCCGTCTGGCATGATGGGCTTCTTAACAAACTTCCTTCTTACGGTCTTCCACCTAAGCTTTGCTCTTGGCTTTCCAGTTTCCTTTCTAATCGACGTATATTAGTTAGTGTAGATGGTCATTCCTCCAGCTTTTACTTAATTAGCGCGTGGGTGCCCCAGGGCTCAGTGCTGGCACCCACGCTGTTTCCAGTGGATAGGTTTGGGTACTATTATTGAACAAAAAAAATTTAAATAAAATATCCGTGCCATTCTAGGTTGCCTATCCCCCATTGCCTCGAGGCACATGTGTATTAGTTTGTTTTATTTAATGAATAGAACATTTTAAATTAATTTTTAAATGGATCGGTGCTGGCATACTAACTTGTACCAGAAAAAATATTGTTATTACTAAAATATTTAAGGCTCAAAATCACTTTTTTGCTTATATCACCTTTAATATTTATTTTATTAAAAATATGTATAAAACCTTTTTTATGGAACTTACTAAGAGGCAAATTTTTTGTGTTTTTTTTTACATTTTTCGTTACTCTTTTAGTTTTTGAGATATTTTAAATTTTAATCGTTAATATCTTAAAAACTAAAAGGGCTACAAAAAAAATTATATAAAAAAAACCGACGTAGTTTTATTAGACCATCAATTTTGATAATTTATTTTTTTTTTCTTAAAATCAATAGTTTTTGAGTTATATTAAAAAAAGAAAAACGATTTTTCACGATTTTTTTAGAGTAAAAAAAAATGCCATTTGAACCCGCTGAGCTGAGGCAGCAGTGCGGCTTTAAATTGACCATTGTTCATAGTAATATAAAAAAAATTATGTGGTTTTCTTATAGGCTTGGTTTTTTGCGGTGGCCTCCCGGTCTATTCGTGTACACAAATTTCGTTGAAAAGCCTATACCGTTCGGACTCCTTGTATTTCTATACTCCGGTGAAGATCCCATGACTCTCGACGTGCCATTTGTGCGTATTAAATTACGTTTATTTTGCGAGAAAAGTAAAATTTTGTATGTCTGTTTTGGAATACATCTAAAAATTTTAAAACTTTTAGAAAAAAAAAACTTGTTTTACATAATTGTTTTTAATGTGTATTTAAAATAATAAATTATTAAATATTATATATTATTGTCAACTTACCGTGACGTTTATTTTTACATGAAGTACGGCTTAAACAAATCAGTTTAATAACTATATTAATACACTTATGATTATTGTCATTTTAACAAAAGTAATCTCAAATAATTGGTTTTTTAAATCCGTTATCAATTCTGTTATCATCTTGTAATCTAAACCTAATTATTTTTTATTTATCTTTTTGGCAAATGACTAACTGTTGTAAATTGGTAAGCAAAAATACCAAAACTTGTTTTTAAAAAAAATCCCAAAGATGGTATAGTAGATTGCAAAAAATAAAAGACACTTTTTATTTAACCGGTACCTTTTAATATCAACACAATTAAAACGAAAATTGGTACATGTCTAAATTTTAAATAAATTAACCTAAATAAGTGTTGTTGTTGTTGTTATTAAAAATAACTTAAATAAGTGTTGTAGATACCCGAATTACAAAAGAAAAAAATATGTTCCTTTTTATAAGGCTCTTATTTTCTAAAGAAATACTTTATTTTTAAATTACGTATTATTTCCCCTAAAACTAAAAGATAAATAAGTATAAATTTACATAGCACTGACCTTTTCTTTGTCGAATATCTTGTAATAGAGTCTGGGGCAAAATCGAGGAACTGGTTTTGGATGCCTTTATTATTTTGCTGCTAATTGGCGATACTTTTCCACAGTTAAGTGAGTCACAACTTATGCTACTCGTGCTGCTGTGACTCTCATTATCATCGCTGTCAACTTCAGCTCCGCTGCTAATGCTTGCAGCTTTTTTGTGCGAGCCTGGAACAAATGGATAAAAAACATTTTAAAATGTGTCTTTTCATAAAATTAACTATTTTATTATTTTAACAAAGCCAAACGGTGTGAAACCAATTTATAGTTTACCACTAAGATTTCGTAAATGTTAGAAGTTAGGTACAGCAAAATTAAGTTGTTCAAAGTTATGTTTTTATTGTTAAATAATTCGTGTTTAAAAAGTTTTGCAATTTTAAATATTTGCCGAGATACCCATAAAAGATAGTTATGCATTTTGTGTTTTTACCTTTTCTAACTTTATCTTTAACGGTAAATAAAAACTTTTTTTGTCACAATTTAAAACAGCCGAGGATGGCTCTATTTGTTTTTATAACCCACAATTCGTCTGTTGTCATTTGTCATTAACTTTGTTTTTGTTTTTAATATATAAACACATATTTTTTTAAAATAAATTTGGAAAAATTGTTGTGTTCCAAAAACAATATAATTTAATATTACCTGAAAGTATAACATGAATTCTGTGCTTATAAATAATTTTCCAAAATAAAAAATGAGCAGGAAAGAACTAAACACAAATTTTTCTAATAAATATATCTACTTTGTCCAGAGTTAATAAAAAGTGTTATACATATTTTTAAGTAACTTGAACCTTAAAAACAATGGCATCGGCCTTTTCTGCTTAGTCCAGTAACCGATGACCTGAAAGTACCCAAAGCTGTAAATAAATTTGTACAGGGTCTTTGATTATATTTACGAGGCATGTGGAGCTTTTATTTGTGGCGATAGAAAAAAATGTTTTATATAAAAACTGTAGTTTTTTTTCCATATTACCTTTTGAAATTATCAGTAAAAAAATATCGCATTAAAAAAATGAAAAAATATGAGCAACTTCAACTTTTTTAAATGAAACACCCTGTACATTATGGGCCACAACGAAAGATATATTTTTTTTGATTTCAAATATATATATTATTATACATTGATGATATTTGAGTGAAGAGTTTTAGAATATTTTAGCTTAAATTATAAGTACCCATTTACAGAAAAATATGAATAAAAAATAAAAATTAGAACTTATTAAACACAAACAATACAATAAATAAAAATAAAAATGATTTGTTAAGTAATACATATAAACAACAATCAAAATACCTTCACTGACTACATTTTGGCCCTTTGTTTTAATTCATTAGGAGAAATTAAAAATATCACAATCATTTGAAATTCTATTGAAACTGGAAACATAAAACTAATTGGCGATTTTAACATAACATTAGTTCGAGCTCTATCACACTCTTTTCTAGATTTAACCTAGGAACAAAAAAATCGATCCAGCAGCTCAGGACAATTAACTCCACCGCGCAGCAATATAAAAAAATTTATGGGGACACCCTCCGCAGTTCTGCTTTCAAACTATATTTTTGTAACAAAACCGGTAATCTGAACCCGCTCTGGATAAACACCCTCCTTAAAATTTAAATATTTTGAAACCTTTTCTGGATTCAATCTATATTCTTTTTTTGGCAGTTATATGGATTCCAAATTAATGAAGCATATTCAAGTTTTGAAGTACTAAGTACAATACAGGAGCTTTAGAACCGTTGATCATTAAATTTCTGCTATTACGCACAATGAAGCCGCGTCCGACCGCCGCAGAATCATCTATTGATGGTTCCACAAAACTTAATTTAGTATCAAATATAACTCCCAGATGCGGAACTAATAATATCCGATTCAGTTATTGGCTGTAGTATTTTAATATGTTCATTTAAAGCCCATTTCTGATGGATATCTCGGTCCATCTTTAAACATACAAAAAAATCCCCAAACCATCCAATATCCTGGGGTTCCCCGGCCCTTTCCCCGCCCGGTATCGTCGGTTTTACCTTTGGCAAAACAAAGAACAAAATTTTTAATCATTTACAGAAAACGAATATTTTCAATATATAAATTATCAATCTTAGTTTGTTCCTTTATTAATGATCTTAAGCGTCTAAATTCTGTCAGATAAAAAATATTTTTTTTTATTTTATTTTCATTCGCATCTTAGCCTTCTGCTTAATATTTTAATAATATTTGATGAAACCAGGGAGAAACTTTCTTTAACTTTATCTTGGAACATATGTCAAATATATATACGTTTATCATAAAAACTTTGAAGGACCCTCCGAAATTCTTCCAAAATCTCCAATCTGTCTCAAAAAGCATTATAAGGGAACGAAGTCAGCCTTTCGAAAGTTATAGCTTTTTACTCTTATTTGGCAAAAGTTCGCGCTGCTTGACTCCCGACTATCTAAAGTAAACACTGGGGATATGGCATCCTCGGGAAAGGCCAGAGTCTCTCCACCATACAGTCTACCTTTACAAAACATCAGATCCAACAATCTATTCATGTTATTTAATACTTTGTTGCACTGTCCTAAAATCTAAAAATTCATAAGTTTGACAAAGAAAACGTTTTGGTGTCATTGTAATTTAAATCTATAAAATCAGGCACATTGAAGTCTCCTAAAATAATTACATTTTCGGCTTGTAAACAGTCTAGTTGCTCCAGATTTTCAAAAAAGGTTGAAGTTTATCATTTTAACTTTTAGGAATAATTTTCTTGTCGATGGGCTATTTACAAGAACAAAAAATCGTTATTGTGCGTCTTTTTCATGGCAATACTAATGTGACGACAGTGCAAAGGAATATCACTTATTGTAGAGATCGAACGCTATTAGAACAACACCGATACGTCACGGTTTTATACGGGTTTGCCATATGAGACCGTGACGTATCGG
The DNA here is from genome assembly GCA_019359885.1 of Listronotus oregonensis. Lineage (NCBI taxonomy): Eukaryota > Metazoa > Arthropoda > Insecta > Coleoptera > Curculionidae > Listronotus > Listronotus oregonensis. Next base: position 14,315 of record JAHBCN010013328.1, on the reverse strand, counting down.
TGTTGTTCTTACAGCGTTCGATCTCTATCTTTAACAACGGGTACCATCTATAGATACTGTTCTGTGACACCCCGTATAAAAACACGTATCCTGGTTTTACACCTTTTTATTGCAAATCAGGTTCACAAACGTTTCTATGGTAATAACAATTCAACGTAACGTTATTGTGACAACTGTTTAACCTTTCAACTATCTGTCAACTTCTTATCTCTTTGAAATGCAAAACTAAACTGGCCCGTGCGGATTTCCTTCGCGCTTTATATAGTAATGTGGAAAAGAATGGAAAAGTCTGGAAAATTCTAGAATTAGCTGGAAGAATTCTTTTACTACAGGATGCCAAAAAAAGTGTGAAAAGGATGTCTCCAGCGCCCTCAGGATAATCCGCAATGGCCGTTGAAAAAGGGAAAAACTAAGGTAACCTATTTTTAGTAAATTATTAACCTAAATAAAATAATTCTATCCTTTTACATTTCTATTAACTAAAATCTAACTAAAATCCGTAACAATACTATTAAATACAGATTAAGAGAGTTTACTGACCGGAAATGCTAAAAAAAAAAAAATAAAAGGACTGTAGCACGAAATAAGAACGAAGATTTGGATGTACTCGTTTTTTCCAGGATAATTATTATACTTTTTCTATTGGACTAGCACTAACTATTTTTAATATTTTTTGAAAATCATGAAATATCAATCTTGGATGCGGCATCTAAACTTAATAAAACAGATTATAAAATTTATTCAACTTTAAAATTTTATAAATTTTATCCTTATAATTTTATGTCCGTCCAGAATCTTTCTGAATAAACCATGCAGGACCGACCTGTGTGTGCACTGGAAATAGCTAGGCTTATGTGGCAGGATCCAGAGTTTTTAAATAAAAGTCTATTCACAAAAGGGTCTTTATTCACTTTAGCAGGAATGTTTAATCGAAAAAATAAACATTATTGGTCCAAAGAGCACCTTCACCAAATTTAGAAACACACCAATTTTATTGTTTCCATGGCTATTCTGATACTAATATGATTTTCTTTTTAATTTATTTATAATTTAGGCTAAAATATCTTAAAAACTGTTTACTGAATATCATTAATGTATATACATTTAAAATCAGAATAAAAGACCTTTCGTTGTAGCCCATAATATACAGGGTGTTCCATTTAAAAAAGTTAAAGTTGCTCATATTTTTTCATTTTTTTATTACAATATTTTTGTACTGATAAATTCAAAAGTTAATGTAGAAAAAAAACCTACAATTTTTATATAAAACATTTTTTTCTATCTTCAAAAATAATGGCTTCAGATGCCACGTAAATATAATCAAAGGCCATGTACAGTTTTTATTTCTGGCGCAATTCTTAAGTATTCGCGGATGTTTTCGAGCGAGTAAAAGTTTATCATGATTTTGACGTGGAAACCCGCTGAAAATGGCCCCCAAAGTCCCAAAAATAAGTTTTCCGCAAATATCTGCCAAAGTATGCAAACTAGAGAATTTTTTTTTTGACAAAAAATGAAGACCACCTCGAAATCTACAAAAATAGTCCCTACCATTTTTTTCGCAACACTAATATTTTTCGCAAAAACGACTGTCGAAAAATCCATAACATTTCACACTGGATATATGTGGCTAAACGGCTAAAAATGCAGATGAGCAAAACAATTTTTTATCAAAACGCAAGAAATATGGTGGAGGAAACTTTCTGGGATCATTGAACACTTGCTAAGGTCTTATTATGAAAAGAAATGTTAATAACAAACCATTTTTTTTAATATCAAGAAATTAATGAAATACTCTCAAAACATTGTGAAAAAAAAAACTTTGACCGCTTTTTTTATATTCTAGAAAAATCAGAATGGACCCAAACTCATATGCAATGATAGGTACGGGTTTCTTTATTTAAATGAACTTTGAATGATTAAAAAATGTACATGACTGCCCGAGTAATGGAACATTGTAGGCTACAAAAACCATTTTTGTAGACTACAAGGCGATCTTCATTTTTTTTTTTAACAAAATTCTCCAATTTGCATATTTTGACAGATATTAGCGGTAAACCCATTTTTCGGGCCTTGCGGGGCCATTTTCAGCCCTTTTCCACCTGTTAATGTTGATAAACTTTCTTTCGCTCGAAAGCATTTCCGAAGACCTAAGAATTGCGCCACAAAGAAAAACTGTACAGATTTATTTACAGCTTTGTCCTTTAATTTACTGGACTAGCTGTAAAAAAGCGCTATTAAAAACATATTTTAGCTTTTTGTTGTCCTTTATAACAATGTCAGTAAAAGCAAAAATTAAAACCACTTAGTTTCCGTTTTCTTGGATATTTCCAAAAGTGTTTAAAAATTCTGTAATTTTTAAATGTCAATAATTAACCAAAGTATGTTAGTTGATTAGTCATTTGGAGGTAGGTAGTCATTTGTATATCGTCCTTGGAAGCACTACCGCGTTTAAAAGACGTTTTATTTTTTTTTAAACCTGTTTAATATATAAAAGTATTGCCATACCACACTGTATATCATTTTTGTAATATCGTCAAAATATATAACTTTAAAATACACAGTCTAAATCATATTTAATATGAAAGTTCTTAATATTCGGTAAGGTATTATTGAAAGCGAATGTTCTATGGATTAAGGATTCGATGACTTTACTTTTAGGATTAAACAATTTATCATGGCGATTAAGCCGGGCCAAAGGCTTAGTCAGGCTAATGCGAAAGATGAATTGATTTGTCTTTTGCAACGTTTGCTGGTGACACGTGTTATTTTATTCAAGCGAACATGAAACACCTAAAAAGAACTAATTAATTACATTACGAATACTGCAAAAAATGTGGTAAATAGCTTTCTTTGTGAGGCATAAATAGAGGATTTTTATAGCGGTTTTTACTATTTTTAAGTAGATACGGCAAATTTTGTTTCTTGTTTGGTTTATACTTATTAAGCTAAATATACAGTACTTTTTTTATACAGACGGGTCATACAATTTAACATGGTAAATCTTCCACTCCATGTTAGGTCCAGTTCCACTACTACTTAATAGCTAAAAATTGAAACAGCTATAACTTCAAGGTTTAAGAATCTTTTACATTAAAATTTGTACCAAACTGACTTCACAAAGTATTAAAAAAAAATATTTTCCAATAAAATATAGTTTTTAGTATCCTTGTGTATCAAAAATTTAGTCACTGTCACATATCAGAAAATTTCATTCATATTTCTACAGAAATGAATAAAACAAAAATCGTGTTTTATTAGAAAAAACTCCTGTAAAATGCTATGCTACAACATGCAGTTGAAACCGCAAATAATCCTGCACATTTTTTCAATCGGAAAGCTAAATCGTAGAAAAAAAAAGACCGCAACACGAAAAAGGGGAAAAGCAAATTTATTACTTTTTATATGAAATATGTAATAACGATAATAAAAACATAATACTAAATACATTAGGTGTTTTATTTAAAAGCTTTGTTTAAAGTGACCACCATTTACTGCTTAGCAGTATCCAAGAGATTCGTAAAAATGTCTTCTTACATTGCATAATTGCCGTGGTGTGATACCGCGTGAAGCCTCGATAATTCTATCTTTTAGTTCCACGATGTGTTCAGGCATCTCCCTCACAATATCAAAGACTTTTGAGGACAAAAAATATCCCCAGTAAAAGTAATCTAACGGCGAGATATCCGTACTTTAAGCTGGCCATTTGAAGGGGCCAAATTGTCCAATCCAGCTACCTGGAAATATATTATTTAAATATTCTGTGACTACAGCACCACTATGAGCGGGCGCTCCATCATGCTGAATTATTTCGTAATTTCCTATGTAAGCCAACGCAGGACCCACTACTGTTTCTAAAAGTTGTAAATATTTATCAGTTATTAGCGTACCTTCTATAGAATACGGGCCAATAATCCTATTTCCTAAAATTCCTACCCGACCCTCTTACGCCATTGAGTATGCATCTGGTGAATTATGTAGAGATTTTTGCGTGTTTTGTTTGTAAGTGGTCCCGTTGGTAAAAAGAACTTTCGTCCGTAAAAAGAATGAGATTCGAAATATTTGAATTAGTATTGATTCTATCCATCCAATATCCAGTACTCACAGAATTCCATTCGGGCAATATAATCTGGGGGTAACAGCTTTTAGACATTCCTTACGTTATAAGATCTGAATTTTTATTGCTTTAAAGCCTTATAGCAGCTACTCCTAGAACTTGTGAAACTATCCGTAAGCTGACTTAGATTTGTCGATGGATTTGCCTCGATCGCCAAGCACAGGATCTTCGGTTACTACATTGGCGTTTCTTTTGCGTGGTACGTATGAGTCTTCGATACAATCAGTATTTGTAAACCTTTGATGCAATCGCTGTACAGTACTTTTACTAGGAACAGGACAATCTGGATTAGCTACAACAAAGTTATCCACAACTTGTCGACTCGACATTCCCCTTATGTAATTTGAAACCATTTCTACTCGTTCCTGGATAGTGTAAAAGGGCATTATTTATAAAAATGTAATAAATAGTTTGTCAGGCATAGTAGTTTTTCTTTAATAAAACGCTAGCTGACATTTTCTGATATGTGACAGTGACAAAATTTTTGATATACGAGGATTGTAAAAACTATATTTTCATGGAAAATATATTTTTTAACTACAATGTGAAGTTATTTTGATACTAATGTTAATGTAAAATATTCTTAAACCTTGAAGTTATACCTGTTTCAATTTTTAGCTATAAAGTAGTAGTGAAAGTGGACCTTACATGGAGTGGAAGATTTACCATGTAAAATCCTATGGCCCGTCTTCAAAAAAATACACGGTATAATGTGTCCCAAATAATACGTGTATTGAATTCTCAATAATTTTTCGAACTTAAGTTACGATTCTTGCTTTATTGGTTTTTGAGATATTTTGCAAAAACTAAAACATTGCATTTTAAATAATTTGTTGTACTTTTTTGTTTTTCTTACTTTTTTAATTTGGATTAACCCTTTTTGTGAGCAAAATATGCTGTAAAATGAAGCTAACGGGGGGCTAGGCGGTGCAGTGAACCGGGACACCCAAGCTCTTGGGGGACTTGGGGGTCTCTCTATGCACTTAAGCGACCTTGGAAAAAGTTATATAAGTATTGTAATCACATAAAGAATTTTTGACTTTTTAGCTTCTTGCACGAAATTTCTAATACCTTGAATCTAACTTGCAACATAGCTTACGTATGACACCTTAGTTAAAAAAAAACTGAAATTTGTTGGGAGTGCCCCCTAACAAATAATCCTGCTTCATCAAATCACGATAAAAAGTTTACATATTCTTTGCTTATCGTCGATGCAAAATAAAAAGTAGAACATAACTTGGTATGAAATCGTTAAAGCATTGACAAATAATTATGATATTATTGGGTTTCAAAATGGAACAATATTTTTATGAGCGCGTTATTAATTATAAGTGATAAGTATGACAGTGCATATCTCAAGTTTGTTTTAGTACAAATTTCAAAGTAAAATGCAATTTTACTTTCCTACAAAACATGTCAAAGCAGAGTTACGCTTTTGATTTCTTTTTATCTAGTCTTGTAACCTATTGCTCTTTGAATTTCATAGAATAAGTTTTATTCTACGTAATTACTTTAATTAAAATTAATATTAATAATGTAATTTATATATTTTTTTTATTTATTTAGGCAAACTATGTGCAAATATTTCCAGTATACGTACATAATGTAGACATTTGCGGTATCTCTGTTGCAAAGTAAGTGTTTTTAGTCTTTGCTAAAAATTGTGTTATTTTTATTTAAATATTATCTACTGCATTACATTGCACTACAGCCGGAGATAAAGAGCTTACAATCAGGTAGCTCTGCATCTTTAAAGTATTTATATTTTAACCAGTATAGATAAGGCCCTAGTTACCTATTTGCCCCGGGGCCCTTGGTTACGTAGCTAGGCCACTGTATAGTCTGTCTCAAAGTATACCGTGTTAGCTCTTGCCTTCATTTATGGATTATACATGGCCGACAGCAATAAAACTGCGGATCGGTAGGTATTAAAGGACAGAAAATTGGGGACGGACTTTAATAATGTAAAAATTTATAATTTATTGTTTATTTAGGTAAGTATAATCTTAAAATTACATTAAGAAATTAAATATATGCAAAGTTTTAATAAATTTATAACTGCATTATTTATACATAATTACATTTTTAATCTAAATATCTAAATCTAATTCTGTTTCACTATCAGAGTCATCATTGAGATTAATTACAATAGGATTTATGTTGTTTTGGATAGAAATGTAAGAGTCCTCAATTTTTATAATGTGCTGTAGTGAATTTTTCCAGCTCTCAACTGGTATATTAGTAATTACATTTTTATCAAATTTATAACACTGGGACTTAAAGTAGGTGTAACATTTTCTGCTCTGATCTTTGATTTTACTTGGTTCCACATATGCTCTATGGGGTTAAACATACAGTGATACGGAGGAAGCCGTAAGACAGTATGCCCAGTCTGTTCAGCCAAATTATCACATACATATTGTTCTTTTAATTGCATATGAATTTAGGACTTCCAAAAGATGCGTTTATTTGTAACAAAGCTAGTGCTTTGTGTAGCAGACGGCTGTGGTAGCTTGCGTTATCCATGACATTAACACTGTTGTTTAAAATATTTTTAAAAAGATAATTTTGAAACCAGTTTTCAAAAAGTTCTGCACTTGTATCCTTATGAGAATATTCTTTGCAGACAACAGCAAGCAGTTTGGGACAAATCCGTCTTCTGAACCAGCGTGTATTATGGTAATGCGTGTTCCTTTATTTAAAGGTGCTTTCGTCTGACAGTTTTGACTGGAATCAATCCATCCATCGGATACTGTGTGTATCGAACCATATTTCATCAAGGTAAATTATGAATCTGTTTTCTAACCTATATCTTTTAATTCCTTGAAGGGAATTAAATCTCCAAGTGCGTAATCTGTGCGATTCCATTACGACTTGTCTTTTGTCTATTTTGCGGTATTTAGATCCCATTTTACAAACAACTCCATGGAGAGTGGCAAGGCTAATATTTATATTGATTTCGTTTTCGTCTAGCTTCTTTTTCAGTTTATCCAAGGTAGGAATATCTCCGCTTTCATAAAGACAATATATTTTTCTTCTTATTAGGTCCTGATCACTATTGTCTATACAATGGGATTGAAAATCACTAGGTTTTTTTGTTTTGTTCAATTCTTCACTAATAATAATATCCCTTATCAATGATATTGGAGTTTTTGTAAGTAGTCAGGTTTCTTTTAAAGCTTCTTGTTTAATTAGACCTCTACTGATTAAAGTTTCATACACAATTTTCACAACCTGTTTTGCATCTAATGACAAATGACTTTTTCGAAATGCACAGTTAAAACGGTTATTCAACACTGTCACTAAAATATTGGCCAAAATATTTATATGCCTAATGGATAATACTCAAGAAATACCTGGCCCACCCCTGCACTTATGAACAAATGGGTTTACCCAATAACAATAGGTAATAAAATCGTTAAAGGCTTAGTGGGGTATGGTCCGTCAAAAGCCATAACGATATACTTTGAGACAGACCAAGTCAGCTTGTTAACATTTTGTAGGGTTGACACCTGCCAGTGGTTTCTAAGATATTTGATTTTGAAATTTTCCTTTTTACAACTGACTGAGTGACTCACTTACTCACTCATCGCTTTACCAAAATTATGTGGCACTTCCTGAGGGAGTATAAACATGATTTTGTACGTGAGTAGGTTGTAAGACACGAGTAAAGGAAGAATTCTGAAAACTGAACATTTTTACTTAAAACTTACTAAAATAGGGGCGGTAATATTATATATTTAGGCAATATTTTTGAAGTTTGCACTCTGATTGATACTGAGTTTCTGAGGACATATTGCAGGAAGGATTTTATTTTAGAAAAAAAAAGGAAGAAATCCCACCAAAAACACTTATGTAAAATTGCGCCAAGATCTTATCCAAAAATATTGGCCCTAAAAGTACTGAGATCCAAAATTGGTACAAGTCTAAAATTTTATTTAAGAGTGCATTTACGCTACACCTTAGGGGTCGGGCGAATGGACGCGGAGACGGTGGGCGGAGACTAACAAACTCCCACTACCACAATTTTCCTATAAGTAACCGCATTAAAAATATTATATTTTATTTAGGTTCTTCCAAATTCGGTGTATCGATGCGATGTTGTTTCCGATTGCAAGCCTACAGGAGATAACGTTTTTCGGTAACTATTTTTCACTTAAATGACATAAATTATACACTATTTTAAAGGTAAGGAAATAATCTATGCCTCTGCTGTAACGGATTTTGAGCAATACGTAACTGAACGAAGTACAATGCTACGTATTGCTCGAACCATCTATCTAGTAGGTCGCTATTAGCGATAGTGACAATTAAATTGGTATGACGCTGTCAGGTTTGTGAATTTTCGAAATTGAATCAATACTAATTGTGTATTGTGTCTGTTCTTGCTGTTATCACTTTTAATAATTCAATTTCGCGCTATTAAAACGGCGCGGGCTACCAAATGAGGAAATGCTGATATGCATTACGTTTACGGTCTGCCTGCGGCGGGAATGGGTTAGAAGCTTCTAGAAGATATGCTGAAATGTATCCTCAACGGCAGCATCCTTCACATAGAATATTTGCTCGACTTCATCAAAAATTACGAGAATTGACAAAAGAACACAGGATTGTGGTCGCCATCGAGAAATACGAACACCACAGCTTGAGGAAGCAGTACTTAATTTGATTGAAGAACAACCTACTACCAGTACTAGAAAGATTGCTTTCCAGCTAATGTTGATTGATCATATGACGGTATTTCTGGAATTTTAAAGGAACAACTCTTATACCCTTACCATCTGTAACGTACAGGCACTATTACCGCGGAGACTTTCCGAACCGTCTGGAATTTTGCAATTGGATGCTGGAAATGATTAGAAGAAATTGACTTTCTAAGACGATAGAATTTACAGACGAATGTAGTTTTTCTCGGGACAAGATTATAAATTTTCATAATTACCACATATGGGCTGATGAAAACCCTCACGCCTATTGTCGAAATCCACAACCATCAAGAACAGCTTTCTAACGTGTGGCTCGGAGTTACTGGGGATTATTTTGGACGTGGCCCCATTCTTCTACCTCCTCGATTAAATGGTGAGACATACGTTCAATTTTTAAGAATTGCATCCAGTACTGCTGAGGAAGTTCCTTTGGGCTGTCAGAGATGGATATGTTTTTTATGTTGATGGGGCTCTGCCCATTTTAGTCAAGTAGCATGTCAGCATTTTAACTGAAACATATGCAAATCAAAATGATAGTCGAGGTGAGGACCACAGAACTGGCCGGTTCGATCCCTGGATCTTAATCCTCTCGATTTCTCTATTTGGGCTATCATTAGCATTTGGTTTATCGTACTCCTGTTCGCGATGAGGACTTAAGTATCCGCATCAGCGATGCGTGCAGGGTAATCGGAGAGATCGCAATACGGATGAATACGTCGCTCAATGAAGCGCCGACGCGACGTCTAGATGCATGCGTAAAGTCTGAAGGTAGACATATTGAACATTTACTATGATTTCTACATGTTGTGTGTTTTGTTATTAATAAATGGCTTTATGTTTTATTACCCTTTAATCGTTTAATGCAGATACTAATTCATGAAATAACAATAAATCCAGTTCGCATTTATGACGATGTATCTCTGTAGTTGTTCGTAAAATAATTTTTTGCTGCGAACTGTTTTATTTAGCAAACCAAAGAGACATTTTTTGATGAATGAAACAGGCTAATGGAAATAAATTTTAAATGGTAAACAAATAATAAGACAAAAAGTTACATTGGAAATAAATTTTAGGGGTTGCGTTTTCCACCCCTTACAACCATGGGGTAAACCAAATAAATGACTGGTTGGTGTCTTTTGTGTACAAAAACGCGTCAGTTAATTGCACATTGTAACTTTTTTAGGGCTGACCTTAACAAGGATGCTCCAATGAAATTTCTTTATATGAAGATCCCATCTTTTCATTTGAGGAATCACCTCCTTAAATGTTTTACACTTTGAAGTATATCTATATATATATATATATATATATATATATATATATATATATATATATATATATATATATATATATATATATATATATATATATATATATATATATATATATATATATATATATATATATATATATGTATATATATTACAGGGTTGTGATTTAATAACGGATAAATTCAATAAAAGGAGGTATTTTCGAAAAAACTTGACACGTCGATTTTATTTTTGGATCGGGCATATTTTGACATTAAATGTAGATATGCAGGGTGACGCAAGAAAGTTTGATCGGGAAAATATTTTTTTCTTAAATGGAACCAACTGTATATTTTTGCATTTTCGGATTCTCCGGAATATTCCACACCTTATGTATAATGTTATATACCTATCATCAACTATTCACTAAGTAATTACGTTTAAATAATAAACATAAATTGATTAATTACATTCCACATATTTAAAATTTATTTTATCAAATGCTGGAAGTGGCCGCCATTAAGAGCATCTCAAATCAGTATGAACCATTTATAACCAGTCATTTCGATTACCTATACACCCCTTTTTGTGTGAATACTTGGATATAGACTTGAAATAAGTGTCAATATTTAAAAGTTTTATTTTTTGCCCAATCGGTGGATAGGCAGACGTTGATCAATAGAGTGGTCACCTGTGATCACCTGACCTTAATCCATTGGACTGATTAAAGTTATGTCAAAAATCAAGTATAAAGATAAGCCACACACGCTTGATATCCTCAAAGATCGCATTCGTAATGCAATTAGGGAATATTTCCGGTGTGTTGAAAATGTACAAAGAATTTAACGATCGCCTGGGGTGCTGCAGAGCTGTTAATGGCGGCCACTTCCAGCATTTGATAAAATAAATTTCAAAAAATGTGGAATGTAATATTAATCAATTTATGTTGAAACAAAGTATTATAATTATTATTTAAAAGTAATTATTTCGTAAACAAAGAAGATAGGTGTATATGACATTATACATAAAACATGTCCAGAATTTTACGGAGAATCTGAAAGTGCTAAAATATACAGGGGTTCCATTTATGAAAAAAATATTTTTCCTCAGACTTTCTTGCGACACCCTGTATATATATCGGATGTCAAAAATATTCGATCCCGAGTGATAAGGGAAAAACTTCTGCTGGTAGCAGGTTTCATAGTCTGGACACCCAGGGATGAAGGAACGAAGAAAGTTGAGAGTTCGGGGCTCCTCCGAGCGAACCGTAAGAGGATGCATAAAAGTTGCACTACGTGTTGCTCTATTGAGCGCTTCAGAGAGAATTATAATAACCCTCTGAGCAAAAGCCGTAAAAAAATTTCCATAGAAAAGCAACAGATCCCCCACAGCTCGACGGTGGGCAAGAGGAGAAAGCCTCTTGTAAGCGTGGGATCATTAATAAGACGAACAGCTCTTTTGAATGAGTCCAGAATGCTAAGTATGGTGGGAGACGCCATTCCCCAGACATGAGAACAATATTCCAAAGAGGGTCTGATTTGGGATACATACAGAGTGGAGCAGATTTGAAAAGAAGAGAAATACTTGGATCGGAAAGAGGAATCCCAGCTTTTTGGAGCTACTGAGGCTATGGATGCAATTGTTTGTACAAGTTGGGTTATTCTAACCTGTAACTCCGACAAGATTACACGACTTGTTCTGTAGAACTTGGCCGCTCATTGTAAAACGAATGAGCACTGGCATCTTTTCGAACAAGAACAGGACTGGGTTTTGGAGGCATTAAACCCAACAAGATTTTTGGCGCCCCAATCCAAGAAGATAAGTTTGAGCCTGAGAGAGACATCCGCGCTGACCTACGCTTGGTTTTCAAATCAGGCTTATTGACTGGTTTGATAAATTGAAATGTTAGAGCGGAGGATACACGTCAGCAAAACTATGAATGGGCTTCAGGAAGAAAGAAGATCTTTAATGTGAAGAATGAGTGAGGGGGTGCCAGTACTGAGCCCTGGGGCACCCCATCTATAATTTGCAGCTGGAAGAATGACCATCTATAATAACGGATATACTTCGCGTCATTAGAAAGGAAACTGGAGAGCTAAGAGCAAAGCTTAGGTGGAAGACCGTTAGAAAAAGTTTGTTACAGCCTCATCGAGAATGACCTTATCGAGCACCCGATATGTTAAGAGTAAATGATTCAGATTCGCCACAAAATTCATGACTGTTCTAGTTGTGTGAGACAAAAGAAGATCAGCTGTGTATCTTCTGTGATGGAAACCATAGTCTCTGTCATGTAAGATCTTGTGTTTCCAGATAATCACTTCCAAGATTTGGGGAATTTATAATTTTTCCATTACTTTGCAAACAACAGAAAGAAGAGATATAGGTCTGTAGTTAGAAGGAAGAGTCTTGCATCCTTCTTTGAACAGGTTGCACACGTAGCTCTTAGCTCTCCGAAAAAAGCCCAAGTTGCAGAGATTCGAAAAGAGCAGTTACAGGATGGGTGCAAGCTCGGGAGCATTTTTAAGAAAATTGCTGGTATGCCATCCAGCCCAGATGATTTTTTAGTATTAAGAGAAGAAATAATGCTTACGGGCTTGATCTGTCGTTGGACTTTGGTGATATTGGATTTTAAGAGAACAGCGGCAATCGTTGAAAGAGTGAAGAGAAATTGATCAAGAGTGGAATTTGCAGAAATTGTGTGGCAAATATCTGTTTAAATTCAGACTTAATAATATTAGAACCTTTATAAGGTCCTGACTTTAATTTTGTACATATAGGATTCACCGTAAATTCAACATAATTACAGAGAGTACCAAAAAATATAAAAAAAAACAAACAACAAAGGAGTCCTTCTAAAATTTAGTAAAGAAAGATTTTTTTAAGTTAAAAAAGGTACAAAAACTCGCCGTGAAGATCAGCGAAGTTAAGCAACTCTAGACAGTCAGTAACGAGATGGTGATGTCGTAACTGCCGCGAATACCCTGTGCTTACCTATGTGGTTCGGAATTCACGTTTAACTGTATAGTTTCTGTCTCGAATGACATTACAACGCCCTCTAATTGATAAACTACAAACTAGCTGACACTAAAAGGACGACATTAAAAGAAGCTTCTAAATTTTCTTTTTAAACATGTACCCACTTGAACCAATTTTAATAAAAGAAGGGAGGTAGAGCTATTTGAAACTTGCATTGTTCATCACTTTCCAATCCTATTGTTGGGAATACGACAAAATATGTCACCAAATTGATGCAGATTTGGTTAGAGTTTTTGTTAAGTTGTTAATAAAATCGTATCTAATACTAGCTAGCCAATTTTTGAGAAAAAGTATGATAGGGCCCTTGGTTGTAGCTACGCCAGTAAGCAATACTGCATTTAGTACTGTTATAAAAGTAATATGTTTCTATTTTTTTATAGCTATATGACAAAAAATACTAATATAATGAAGTTGATATAAAACTGTTAAAAAAGTTTAAAAGAGGTAAAGCTGAGTTTGTATTTTTCTGAAAGTAAGTAAACTATGTGAGTGGACGGCATTATGGATCATGACACTCTCAATGAAAAAATAAAACTTCTTATTCAAAACAAAATTTGAGCAAAACTTGTTCTAAAGATGTTGTATTCGGACGGAAAATGATCGGTAGAATCCGAAACACAAAAGAATATACAGGGGGCCCCATTTAAAAATTAAAATTCCAGTTCACTTTACAATAAACGGGAGTTGAAACAGTACGTATCTAGGCGGTGGCGAGATGGGCGACCGCCAAGGGCGCAGTTACCTGGGGGGCGCAAAATATGAAAAATATTTTTTTATATCAGTTGTCAATACCGTGTCTACATATTATTTTTTACTGACAAAATTAATCAACAATAAATTAAACAGAACAATTTTATAACAAATTTTCAACTTAAAGTATTCCTTATTTATTTTAAGTTTAACTATCCACGGCAAATAAGGATGTATAGCTAACTTATATTTCAATTCTTTTAGTCAGATACAAACAGTTATTTTAAGTAAATCATGGCTCATCTAAAGAGTAGGCTAACATTTTCATATAAAGAAAATATATAATTACGGCACCGACACCAAAATTGGTATTTCAAAGAAACGAAATTATCGGATCAAAAAACTTTAAACATACAATCCTAAAATTTAATTTTGTAAAATTTCCGAGAAAAAACCCCTGTTAAGACTACTGGGTATCGTTGTGACTGGCAATAGGAAATCCCATGTAAATTTTGATAC
>JAHBCN010013327.1:0-24722 GCA_019359885.1 Listronotus oregonensis | reverse complement strand
TTTTTAGAAAAACAAATGGAAAATAATCGGGAAAATGAATTTATTCTGTAAAATAAAAGATGTTCCACCATAAAATCATTCAGTTTGGCTGTGACCAGGTTCAAGAAGGAGGAATTTCAGGAAAGTTTGTATATTTCTGAGAATGGGTCCAAGTAGGATGTTATAATTTAAAAACTAAAAGTTTCCGACAAATTTGACTACAAATTCGTGACTAGCGCCCCAAAAAACCCGTGTATTCGTATTCGGAAGATTTACCACATTTTCCCGAGCACACTGTATAACTGCATATAACCAAAATAAATCATCTTAAAATTTAATAGCCATAGAAAATAAAAAGCTTGGTAGTAATTTTGTTGTCACCCGATATACATAAAAGATGGAATGGCAAATGAATTTCTGGGTAAAGATGATGACTAATTTTATTATATTAACTTGTTTTCTTAAAAAACTTACTTCTCCTCGATTTCTGGTCTTATTAGTACCAGATGCACATCATATCCCTGGTATTCGGTTTTAATTTTTTCTAAAATATCAAGTTGTTCTTCTCTCCAATTTGAAAATTCATGAACCAAATAGATTGTTTTGTTGTCGACATCTTCTAAATGACTGTAAAAATAAAACTAGATAAAGTAAAAGATATAACAGAATATATTACTTGCATTTTGTATACCCGGAGGATTCCCTCGATAATATTTTAATTTTTTTTACAAAAAAATAAATAAATTTTGTTTGTTTGATGACTAAATGGTAATACCTAATTGGGTGTCGTCTCTCCGAATAGCGAACAAAATAGAAATTTTGCGCCATTTGGCCGTTTTTTCCACTTTTAATATAAACTGATACATCAACAGCCGATTTGGACCGTTGTTAAATTAGCGGGGACTTAGCAATTGTTAAAAGTTAACAACGGTTTAGAATGTTTAACAAAACGTCATTGTCAGTGTTATTCAATGATTTTAGTAGGCAACCTGTCAAAATCTGACATTTTGTTAAACATTCTAAACCGTTTAACAATTGCTAAGTCTGTTGCTAAATTTAACAACGCGATCATCACAAGTGGTGTGTGTTGAGATTTTTCTGGCGTATTAATGATTAAAAAAAAATAAAACGTCAATATTTCAAAAACTATAGCACACACGAAACTTTATAAGACATAAACTATGTATTTTTATAGGATCTTTAATTTAGGTTATATAACTTTTTTGTTCAAATGCAATATTTTTCTTGTTATTATCAAAAAACCGAATTTTTAGGATTTTTTTAAGGTGTGCCCCTGGAAAAAAATTAAAATATAATTTTTTTTGAATATTTTTTGTAAATTTTAAATGATTTGGGATTTAAATGAAAAAATAAATGATTTATAATAAAAAACGCCCAAAATCACACTAATAAAAAAATCGTATTTTGGACTGATAATTTTTGTCACAATTACATTTTCGGGGGTTCGTTGTTATTTATAATTCCACGAGTTCTAAGAACACGTGGAATTTGTATAACAAGCTTGAATAAAAATTATCTGGTTAATTTTTATGCACGAGCGGTATTTAGCGAGAATATTTCTAGAATGGAGAAAGGGAGTATTATACTATTAAAATGGTTTTTTTTGTCATACAATTTTCAATTTCATGCGACATAATTAAAACTATAACTGAAATCGTTTTTTTAATTACTTTATCTTTTTCTTCATCGTGTACACGGTGAGTCAACGATAGAGTAAAGTTCATTATTTCATTGGTTTCAAAAGTTATGAGAAAATAGTAAATACAAAAGATGTAAAAATTCTTTGGATGCACAATTTAAAATTATTTTAAAGTATACAGGGTGGCTCAAAAAGCGTGACGAATAAAACATACATTTTTTAAATGAAACACCCTATTTTTAAATTTTATTTTGAATTCCTTTTAAAATTCTTCAATTTTTTATTTAAAAATAATGCATACCTAAACCTAATAGTTTTTTCCCAAAATTTCAATTTTTCTAAAAAGAAAATAATTTTCACACTTGCAAAAAAAATACGATAGCGCCATTATTTTTGAAGGTAGATCACTCATATTTGATATTAGCGTTATTCGAAGATGACGTAAAAGATATATGCAACGGAATTTTAATTAGATGCTAAGGGTGTTCAAAATAAACGAATATATTTGGATCATTTTAAATTGAAAAAAACTCGATTTTTTAAATGGCGCACCATATATATTATTATTTTTTTTGGGAAAAATCTTACAAAAAAAACCCCCAACTTTTATTAAGTATGTCCTATACCTATTTTTTAAAACTTTGCGATTTATTTTAACTTTTCCAATATTTACCCTTCTTTCTGTCTAAGACTATTGCTATAACATTAGTTGGCCATGACAAAATGACATTGTCAAATTTAACCTGACATCTGAGTAAATAAATTCATAAAATTTATTGTGGTGTCAGTAAATTTAAAAAAAAAAAAAAAATGGATTTTCCTAAAGCTGAATTAATTGATATGATTTTATATACTGGGTGAGGCGCAAAGAAATGCTTTGTTGGCAGTAAGACTTTACAAGGCGAAGTACCTAATAGACGTGTACCGACTAGGCAATCTCTTCAGTGTTTAATGGAACGGTTTAATGCTAGTGGTAGTATTGAATATAAAAAACGGAAAGTGGTAAAAGGAATGCTACCAATGAGGAAAAAGAATTGGAAATTTTACTTCAAGTTCAAGATAATCCCCAGGTCAGTAGCCGTCAAGTAGCTAGCTTATGTGATATATCCCAAAACTACCGTTAACCGCACCACTAGAAAACACAAATATCATCCCTTCCACATGGAACTACACAAGAACTTCTAGACCGCGATTTTGAAGAAAGGGTAAACTTCTGCACCGTTATAAATGAAGCAATAGAGGCCGATCCAAATTTTTGTCTAAAATAATGTTTTCCGATGAAGCTCTTTTCGCAGTAAGGTGCAGTTAATCGTCATAACATGCACTATTATTCAACAGTTAATCCAGTCTGGGTACGGGAAGTGCAAAACCAAAACCATTGGTCACTTAATGTGTGGTGGGGAATAAAACACTTTAATGTTATTGGACCATATTTTTTTGGGAAACAGTTAACGGGCCTAGATATTTAAACTTTTGCAGAATGATTTACTCAACCTTCAAGAATTTGATAACATTGAGATCCAACAAATGTGGTTTCAGCAAGATGGAGCTCCTCCGCATTACCACCCGGAAGTTCGAAATTTTTAAATAATCATTACCCACAGAAATGGATCGGTAGAGGTGGATTCATTGGATGGCCCCCTCGATCATGTGACTTAACACCACTAGATTTCGGGGGAAAATTTAAAGATCGTGTTTATGTGAATCCCCTACAACACCAGAAGAAAATGGAAAATAGGATTCGGGACGCGCGCAGGAGAATAACACCGTTTATGCTAAGGAACGCCCAAGAAAATATAGAAAAAAGACTAAACATGTGTACCCAAGTAGAAGGGCATATTTTTGAACATTTATTGCGCCATAATAATAATTAAAAATAAGTTAATTTGTAGTAATAGGTATTTATTATTATTTACTTTTTCTGTGAATTTAAAATTTAAAAATGGCCAACTAATGTTATAGCAATAGTCTTAGACAGAAAGAAGGGTAAATTTTGGGAAAAAGTTAAAATAAATCGCAAAGTATTAAAAATAGGTATATGACATACTTAATAAAAGTTGTGGGTTTGTAAGATCTTTCAGAAAAAATAATAATATATATGGTGCGCCATTTAAAAAAATCGAGTTTTTTCAATTTAAAATGATCCAAATATATTCGTTTATTTTGAACACCCTGTAGCATCTAATTAAAATTCCGTTGCATATATCTTTTACGTCATCTTCGAATAACGCTAATATCAATATGAGGATCACCTTCAAAAAAATAATGGCCTATCGAAATTTTTTTTTTGCAAGTGTGAAAATTATTTTCTTTTAGAAAAATTGAAATATTGGAAAAACTATTAGGTTTAGGTATGCATTATTATTAATAAAAAAGTTGAAGAATTTTAAAAGGAACAAAACAAAATTTAAAAATAGGGTGTTTCATTTAAAAAAATTTTTTTTTCCCCCTTTAAAATAAAATTTTTAAATTGTGCACCCTAAGAATCTTTACATCTTTTGTATTTACTATTTTCTCATAACTTTTGAAACCAATGAAATAATGAACTTTACTCTATCGTTGACTCACCCTGTACATGACCAAATCGACTTATATTGACTGATTTTGACGTTTCTAATTGACAAAACAAACAAACAGGTTCGATTGTTCTGTGTTTGTAAGTGGAAATACCACGTTGTCTAGGCAACGTAAAATTTCCACTGATTTTTTAATTTTTAACGTGTCTTATGGGAAAATTTATACATAAGTGAAATATTCGTTTATATCTCCTTTATTATTTATCTTATCAAAAATGTTAATATAACTTTTTTATATAGACAATTTAAAAAACTCTATTTTTTATTGTATGAATTTTTTTATCTCTTATAGTTTATATAGTCGTAGTCCAAACATTCCGTGGTCGCAGGTTTCTGCCGGTAAATGTACCGTATTGGTTTTTTGGGTTTTTTTCGATTTTTTGCTGTTTGACCCCCAATTTTGACTTTAGATTGGTGTTCAGCGGAAAAAAATACGCCAGAAAATCTTAGTCCGACACCCAGCAGACACCACTTTTTTTGTGGACCTGTGCAATCATTATAAAGAATATGTTATATAAAACATTTTTTTCTCTATCTTTTTTAAATAAGAAAATTGACAATTTGTTGTTTTTTCCGCGAATCTCTTAAGCAAGCGAAAATGTTTAAATTTTGATATAACCATTTTAAGTTTGACCAAAACTTTACGGCCCCTTTTACTTTTTAATGGCCCCCTTATGAGATACCCCAAAAATTTGAAAATGAGACACCCTGTACATATACCATACCTGTGTGTGCACCTAGGAACTCTTAGATTACTGGATGATTCCATTGAAGAAACCATGAGCAAAACCATCATAAAAAATATTAGACTTGAGAGTAATGTTGTTATCCAACAGGGACTAATATAATCTAAAAATAAAAAATTAATTTATACCTGTTTTAGTAAAATGGTGTTTTATTTACCGAATGATTTGCAAAAATAAAGCTTTATTACTTAAGGAAAAAAGTCATTTTATAAAAGTAAACGTAAACGATTGATACGCAAATAATTTGTGTGTTTTAAAAATAAAAATAGCAGCCTATAGTTTTAAATTAAGGACTAATTAAAGTAGTGTAGTATTGCATATTGCATAAGTGAACTAAAATCGTTGTTTTTCGTTTATATGTAACATTGTATGTATGTATATTTCGGGAATGTAAAGCAAATTACCACAGCGTTATTAAAACAGAGGGACATCAAACAACATTTATTTTTCCTAAAGACGATGAACATAAAAAGGTCTGGTTGCGTGCTATTCACAGAAAATAGTGGTGTGTTGGAAACAATTTGATAATAGTGTATTTTGGGAACTGAAACATATATAGATAAAAGTGGAAAAATTCCGGAGTTTCCTTTGACGTGCCCTAAATTATAGCATGCTGCAATACCAAGGCTTTATAAGAACCAACCGAAGTGTTTATCCGTCCTAAAAAGTGTCCCAAGAAAGCCCTGAAAGAAAGAAGGAAAGTCCTCATGAAGCACTACAAACAAGAACATGGGATTGAAAGCTTTCTTCAAAACGACTATTACTGATTTTAGTAGTTTTAAAGCGGAAATTGACAAAAAATAAACCAAAATTGGGGATATGCAGTGTTTGACTCTTGTGTCAAAATTATAGTTGTATATCGATCATTAATTGCTTGTGTTTACTATTAACATTCCTAACTATTGCAAGCCTTCTAAGAGTGGGACATTTTATATTTCCTTAGGAAGCCTAGTGTAAGTGCGGTACAGAAAAAAAAGAAACTATATCAAAAGTTGCCCTTATTTTAAAAGCAATATTTTTTTAAGTAATTATACCAAAATATAAACAATTTCGTTTCATTACAAACTCAGTTAAATACTTTTTCAGAACTCGCCTAGAAAGAATGTAAAAAGCTTTCCACTTTGACGGGATAAGTGTATTAAAAGAAATTTAATGTAATAACTATATTTACGAACAAGGTTACCAAATATATTTATAAATAATAAGTTTATTTTGACATTGATAAGTGTGTAAATGTGCAACAAAAGCAATATCGTCAGGACTATATTTAAAAAATCATATAAATACCGGTAAGTTTACCAAAAAATATCATTAGACATATTCTAAATTTTTTTACATGTTTTAAGGTACTGTAAAACCCGAACAATGAACCCAGTTTTGCTTTTTTAAACTTGTCTTGATTATTAAGTACAGATTATGTTTTTTAATAATATTTTAGATATGTGTTGTTTTCGGTTGATTATAATTGTCACAAAAATTACTGATTAATACACTTTTAGCTAAGTTTTAAAAGTTACATTAATTTATTTGCAAAAAACAGTTAAACAGTATAAGAATAAAGCCTTAAAAATTAATATTTTTTAAAGTAGGTATAGCAATAATTTGAAAAAATAATAATAGGTTCCGAATATTCTAATATGGCCTAGGTTTTCCGGACACATTAGTGTTTTTTAGGGCCATATAGTATAGTATTTAAAAATTATGTTTATTTCATGCACTGTATTTTTGTTTAAAATTTTATAAAAAAAACATGTTTAGCGCAATCTGTTTAGAACTCATTAAATTAAACCAGCCCAGGGCGCAGTGTTGTTTGCAACGTTGCCTTTCTTGCTTCATGGCTCTTTTGTTATAGAAGGCTGTGATAAAAGTCAAATAGTGTGTCCAAGACTAATTTAAATTTTTTGACAAGCCTGTTTGTGGAAAATCGAGTTTAATAGTATATTACATACCGAGAGTGGTAAGAAGCCCGTACACACGATTTCGAAAATTACGGTACGAGCGTGAGGCGTGAGTACGTAATTCAGGGTGTGAATGGAGCGTTGTGTACTATGCTTTTTCTACCACTTTTATGTTTAGTTTTTTTATAAATAAAAGCAGAAGATTATGTAAACTTTAAGTAACAATACAAATAATAATACAAACATTTGCGTTGTCAGACGATGTCTATTTGTTTCATAGCCAGCTTGACGTAAAATCTATTGAAAATTTTCAAGATTTTGGGGCTCGCGGCTAATGCACGTTTATTGGAACTGTTACGTAATATATATATATATATATATATATATATATATATATATATATATATATATATATATATATATATATATATATATATATATATATATATATATATATATATATATATATATATATATATATATATTACATGTGCACTTACACTTACAGTTTGGCAGCTGCTTACAGTATAGTGTTTGTAATTAGAGATTTGCTGATAAAGTAGACGGTGTGTAATTGGGTTCTTACTAATATAGGAGTAGAAAAAAGGTAAAAAGGTATTACTTACTATTATTAAAAAAATAATAGCCTAAAGAGCCTGTGGCCGGCTACCTGTATGTATTTGATCAGAACTGGATTTTTACACAGTGAGTCCTCTATATCTACATATATGGATGGAGACTCACTAAGCCAGCATGGCTATCGTTTCTGGTAATCAGGTGCGACAGGTATCGAAATGTTACTGATTTTAAATGTATCTGAACACTTCTGCCATTTGGAAATTTAAAACTATATTACTAATATAGCCGAAAAATAACAATGGCAGACCGTTTTTGCGCATCTAAAATCGTCGCAAACAATTTCGAAGGTACCAATAAGAATAAAATTTTAAAAGTAATTGACCAGGTCTGCCATTATTACAGTTTCTCTAGGTTGGCGGCATATGGAAAACTTTTTTATTATTAAGTTTACAAAAAAAAGTTTTCTTTATAAAAAGTTCTGCATCATCTAAAACCTTAAAAAAAACACCATTATAATATGTCAAAATTTACCAGTTGTATACGAGTATATCAATTTTTTTTCAGAGTAAAGTAGACTTTACTTTTGACATATCCAAAAATTATTATAAAAAAATGTTTAGAAATAACTTTTAAATACTTAACATTGTTATTTTTAATTAAAAAACCTTTTTTTATTTATTAAGAATTGTTTTATCAAATTTAAAGTTATTAAATGTAATGCATTAATGTGCAAACTTACATTTTCAACATTATCGCAGAGAAAATGTTGAAACAAAAATTTTAATGTAAATAAACAATGTTAAATATTTGAAACTTTTTTCTAAACATCTTTTTTTATGTTGATTTTTGACATTGCCAAAAATAAACGTACTTCACCCCGGAGAAAAAAACATTTTTGTGATAAACCCCGTATACGTCTGGTAAATTTTGACATCTGATGGTTGCATTTAAGCTTTTGGACCATGCAGAAGCCTTTTTATAAAATAAGTTTTTTCATAAACCTAATAATAAAAAACAAAATTCAGATGCCGCCAATTTACGTAGACAAACTGTATTAATGGCAGACCTAGACAGTACTTTTAACCCTTAATAGCTACCCACCCAAAAGTGAACAATTGCCACTACCCATGGGTCAAATTGACCCACAACTGATACAAAACAAAAACACTAAATAAATGAAACGGTTACTATATTTAAAAGTCTTAAAAACTAGACTTTGTATTATTACTGAAGTAACAAGAATAGCATTTAAAAACAATCTGGGCACACACTTTACCAGCACATTTAATAAAACCAGCTTTTTACAGTTGTGGCATGATGTACTTGTTTTATGGTAGTTTTGTGAAGGACAGAAGGCGCATCGTTTTTCTTTTAGAGGCTGAAGTTGGTTGAACAGGTGCTTCAGCTTCCAGAGTAACTCCTAAGATATCTGCTGTGAAACTTCTCAACGTGGTATTTTTACATTATAAATGTGACTTCATATAAGGCTGACACAAGCTATGGGCCAAATTTTTGTAAATACTTTGCTCTCTATTTCTTTTCAGAGCAAGAAAATTTGGTATAAAACTCTACTGTTAATACACGCAACATTTATTATCATATGAAACAGCGCCATAGGCCAACGGCGAGTTTTTCTAGAAGTAGAATAATTTGAACATTTTGGTCAAGCGAATCGACACCAGCTTTTGTGTCATTATAGAATAAAACAATATCTGGTTTTTGTTGTATTGTCTACCAATTTTCCAGTATGCATACTTGATATTAATATTACTGCCTCATTTTCTTTTGGAACAAGCACAAGTGTTTTATCTGACGTAAAGCAAAATTCTGATGACAAT
Source organism: Listronotus oregonensis (assembly GCA_019359885.1). Classification (NCBI taxonomy): domain Eukaryota; kingdom Metazoa; phylum Arthropoda; class Insecta; order Coleoptera; family Curculionidae; genus Listronotus; species Listronotus oregonensis. The sequence goes on along the minus strand of JAHBCN010013327.1, from coordinate 15,446 downwards.
ATTGGACGAGATCTTTGATGGTAGTAGTTCAGGAGGAATAAAACGTTATTGCTGCTTTAAAAAGTACCAATGTTAAGCCTATCTTTTTCAGCTCATTAACAAGCTCCACAGAAGGGTACCAGATATCACCGGTTATATTTCTATTTGTTCCAGCTACTGGAGTAGCCAAACGGAGCACTACTTGTGTTGGATGTGATAATTTGCTGTTGGTATTTTTCATATTCTTCCCAGAGTTAACTTCTGCATTAACTAAATAATGAGTTGGAGTCGGCAAGAACCTATACTTTAAGACCATATTTTGCAAGCTTGCTTGGAATGTACATCCCTAAATCCACAGCGTCCCTAAAAGGAACCAACATCTCGTCCACAGTGAGGGTACTCTCAGGAGAAAAAATTTTCTTTGCAATTCTGAACAAAAGGTTAAAACTTCGGATATTGCTGGCTTATTCTCTTTTATTCTGTCCTTTCTGGTCTCTGCTTGGTTGTCAAATCAGAAGGCAACATAATAGAAAAAGAAAATCTTGCTAAAGGCATGGTGCACCTAAATATATCACGCCCGGTTCCATCTGTTGCCCAGAGGATCTCAGATCCTCATGGCCAGATTTATATACTCCCAAAATACTTAGAAAGCCCAAAAAACGCCTCCATTTCAAGTTTTTCCAGTTTCACCTATAAATGAAGCTCGAACTCATATCTGCTATTTTTCGTTTTTGAATTTATCATATCGATTCGAACAGATCTAATTTTTTTGGTTAGTGTAAAACACAATTTCTTCTATTATATTATCTGTTATAAGTAATCTCCAGGTTTCTAAAACAGACTTTGGCTTGTTTGCTTAGCAGGTCCTTTTAATTCAGGTAAAATTTTTATAATGTTTTTTTGCTGCAGTCTTAGTTCTTATCAGTTATCGATAGCCCACTTGGTTTTATCCTTGCTCATAAAATGAACGTACCTAACTTTTGTTTTTTTTCTTCCGTTGGCAGATCATCTTCATCTGACTCTGACGTTTTTTCATCATAGAAATCCTCGTCACAGGGTTCCCTCCTGTTCACTATCAGACTCATGGTCACTTTTTTCTTCTTCGTCAGCTTCTTCCTGATCACTTTGATCTCCAAAATCAAAAATATTTACATACTACGTCTGTCTTCTTTATTTTGTTCTTTTCGGTCTCATCATTTATTTCTCCCAAAATTCTTACTTTCGATGATCTGCTCCAATTCCTTCAGAAGCGCTCTGTTAATTTTTCTCTGAAAAAGAATATTTTAATTAATGATTTAAAACAGTTAATTATGTTTCTATTAAGATGTAAAACCAAAAAAACGTATATTTACCTTTGAAGAACAGTAAATAATTAACTAAACCAGCCACCGTAATATAAAATATAAACGTTTTTAATACCCACAGGTCAATTTGACCCAGAGTTACTTGTTGCCGGCTTACGAGATCCACTGGCACAGCCGAAACAACGATGTACACTTTACTCAGCGCGCTGCTGTTAGAATACTGAAAGTCGGCCGCTTCCGCGCATGGCTCTTATAAATGCTACTCGAGCGCGGCAAATATCATTGGGTCACTACCATTTTGACCCGGGGGTAGCTATTAAGGGTTAAATTTAATATTTTTTAGTACCTTTAAAATTGGCTGCTACGATTTCAATAATAACAGTAAAATATTTTTAAATTTCCAAATGGCAGATGTGGTCACATACATTTGAAATAAGTCAAATTTTGATACCTGTCCCACCTGATTACCAAAAGCGACAGCCACGCTGGGCTTGGTGAGTCTCCATTCCATGTATGGTATAGTAGGTATAGAGGACTCACTGTGTAAAAATCCAAGTCTTGTTTTTTGAGAGGTAATCTTTTGGAAGTAATTTAAAGTTTCCCGTGGAAAAAGCCTGATAGAAAATGTTAAGTCCCAATAGGAATAAATAAGCTCCTATAAAAAACATTTTGAATTCATCAGTAATCTCTTTAACAAAAAAATAAGTTGAAACTGCCGATACTTTCTTTTGCTTTTTTTTACAAATTTTTTGATCATAATCTCAATTGAAAACCATACAAAAAAACATGAATAATTATTTTTTTTCAAAGACACAATAGTTTATCATAAAATTTAGACCCTTGTGATGTTAATTTAGCTATAGATCAATTTTATATGGTACTGTACCATGCTATCTCTATTTTGTGCCCTGACGTTTTAGAAGCTCAAATTTTCCCGCGTGTGGTTAATGGTGGGCTTAAACAGTTAGTGATTAAGAAAAGATAGCTCATAAACGCTTCAAGGAAACGGGTCTTTTTCAGATTACGAGAAATTTTTTCAAGGTTAAGGGATAATTGTAAAATATTAACGAAAACCTGCTATGACAATTATATTCGGTCTGTTGAGCATAACCTACAAAATGACCCGGGGGTTTCTGGCGCTTTTTGAGCAATGTCAAGAGGGTAAATGGATATCCACCTCAATGTATTTTAATGACAGGCAGGCTGACGACTGTGGTGCTTTGGTTAATCTATTTGCCGACTACTTTTCAACTGCAAATTTCCCCCTTAGAAATTTTTTTTGGGTTTTTTTTCTGGGTCTGGTTGATGTATTTGATTCCGTTATGCGCTGCAGATCGGGCTGTGCCTATGGTCCGTGGCACCTACCATTCTGCTAAAAGCTTGTTGTGTGCTCTCTAAGTAAACCTTTTGAATTTTTTTTTTAACTTATCCTTGAGAACGGGGAATTTTCCTGTTTTTTGGAAACAATCTTTTATTACACCAATTCATAAATCCGGCGACAGAGGTAACGTGGCTAATTATGAAGGCATATGCATTCAATCGGCTGTCCCTAAATTGTTTGACTGTCTTGTGACATCGGTGCTGTCATGGGAATGTAAGCGTATCGTCTTTCACCAGCAGCATGGTTTTTGTGATGGTAGGTCAACGATCACGAATCTGTTGACTTATCAGGATTATCTGTTGAATGCCTTTGAGAATAAATTCAGGGCGACAGTATTTATACAGATTTTCGAAGGCGTTTGATAGGGTAAATCATACGCTGCTGGTGGAACCCATCGTGGGGTTTTGGGCCAAACTTTCCTTAAGTGGATACTTAGCTTCCTCACAGGAAGGACGCAAGGAAGGATTAATAATTATGTACCCAAAAGGGTATTGTTGTTTTTCTGGGGTTCCGCAGAGCTCCTTTTCGCGGTCCCCCTTTTTCTTCTTTTTTTTAAATTTATATTATGGGCTTTATTCATCACTCAAAACACTTATGTACGCTGATGATCTAAAATTGTTTTAAAACAGTGAAGACGGTTAATGATTGTATTTTGCTTCAGAATGACATCGATGGCCTGTTGCTTTGGTCAAATTGAATGGTCTTAGTCTAAATATAGATAAATGCCATAGTATATCTTTTTATAGGACTAAATATACACATTTTGACTATAATATTAATAATAATGTTCTAGCAAGAGTTGATGAAGTTAAGGACCTGGGTGTACTGATAGACAGATCTCTAAATTTGTTAGTCATATATACTCGATTACGCAAAAGGGGTATAAGAATCTTGGTTTTAATATCCAGAAACAGTAAAAAATTTTACGTGCGAGACATTTAAATTGCTTTTTTGTGCTTATGTGAGATCTGGTCTGGAATATGCTAGTGTGGTCTGGTCACCATTTTACCAGGTACACATAGATGGTGTTGAGGGTGTACAGAACAGGTTTCCTTTTGTTCTTGTGCCTATAAAATGAATATTTATTTTAGAGTTACCACATTGATTATGATTACATTCGCAGTACTTTAAGTATTACTTCTTTACAGTCAAGACGCTTCCATTTGGAAAGTGCTTTCTGTTTTCCCTTTTAGTAGGTGAATAGATTGCGAATATCTCCTATCAAAATTAAATTTTAATACACGTCATCAACACGTAGCAGGGAAAATTTTCTGTATACCTTTTCATGCTACCAACTATGGCATGTATTGTCCTTTAACGAGACTACAACTAACCCTTTTAAAATAAACGATTTTAGTATCCATATTTAAAATCTAGATTTAAAACTGAAGTAAAGCACGTATTAAGATAATGGATAATTAATGTCGTGTTTTGTGTCTATAATACTCAATTGACCGTTATACATTTATGGTGAAAATTCTCATGAGTTTGTTGGGTTGTAATTTAAAATGTATTTTTGTATTATATTGGGATTATTTATGTACTTAAAATTTTTTTTTAGGTGTTAAGATATTTTTGTAAATTTCTGTATTTATAAATGGGGTTTTTCCGTAAATAAATAAATAAATAAATAAATAAAATCATAACTTCCAATCAAACATCGTATTTTATTTGAATCTATCAAGTTTTTTCCACAGTTTCCACAAAGTTAAGTTGAAAAATAATTTGTAAACTTTATCTTGACGACCCTTTGATGCCATCTTTTATATTTACTTACACAATAACTTTTTTATTAAAACCACAAGTTTACTGACTGTGGGCCCGCCAAAAGGATCCATAATTCATACCACAAATTACCGCAAAAATAAAAATTAAAACGTAAACTTGAACTTAACATCACCAATGTCAATTTTAAGTCCACTAAAAACTGTATAACTATTGTGAAAAAATAAAAGTGTCGAGACATAATTGATGCAATTATTTATAAGTACTTCCTTAATTTTGAATTTGTTATATTATAAATAAAAATATTTACTGTTTTAAATTTTATACGGGACTAAATAAAATATATGTTTGTCAAAAAGGACAGGAAGTGTTGAAAATACTTATTGGATACCACGAACAACACAGCCACAGGAAAAATTTGGAAGGATCCGATTCCAAAAAGAATTGATTCCTTATATTTCTAATTTGGAAGTTTTGATAGCTCGATCTTGATATTTTTTTAATATGTTGTCCTTTAGGTCCTGAAGGACCTTTAAATGGGACATTTTGTTATTTCTATTCAGTGTCTTACAAAAATAAATTTAAATTTCTAATACATTTTTATATTCCGCAAGCAGATAAATTATAAAACGGTACTTGTGAAACCTCCAGTAAAATTTCAATGAAATGACCCATTTATAAGTTTCTTAAGGTTATCTCAAAATACTTTTAAAAAACCCTTTAAGATCTAACATCCTTTTTTGGGAAATACAGTTAAAAAAATGTTCCATTTAAGAGTGGTTTTATGTTGATCTCAAAAATAATATATACAAATTTGAAGAATTTTTACCAAAAACTAAATTGGCTAAGAGTTACAGCACTTTAAAATGAGGCTAAAATTATATTTCTCGGTCGGGCTTCGTGCTAAAAATCTTTGAAGCTTTATTTATCACTAGATGAAAAGGGGAAAAAACAATATTAAATAGCCTCTGTCTCCTAAAACCCTTCCAGGCTAAGGGAAAACACTTTTTGCTCCTATTTTGTCCCGGGGGAATTCAAAAAACGGCTTTGTTAGGTTCGGGTGTTAAAGACTACCACTGTGCCAAATTTCATAATTTTAGCGCAAGCCATAACTTCAGAATTTTTTTAAAAAAATATATATATAATAATAATTTCTCGAATAAAATTTTTATTTTAAATTCCCTTTTAAAAAAAAAAAATTTTGTTTCCATTTTTCAATTCTTTCTCTCCATTTTCCATTGGGTGCGTGGGTGTACGGTGAAGAAAAACGTAGAAAAAAGGGCAAATTATTAAAAATATCTTTTTATGGAAGTAAAACCTCCCTTTTTTCCCCCCTAAAAATTTTAAAATTGGTAATTTTTTTAAGGGGGGTTTTTTTTGGAAAAAATTTTTTGGTTAAAAAAAGTTTCCCCCTTTTTTAAAAGTTAAAAAAATTTTCCCGGTTTTTTTAAAAAAAAAGGCTTCTTTTTTAACTTTGGCCCCCCCAAGGGGGGGTTATATTCGAGGCACATAACAAAGGGGAAAAAAAACTAAAATTCAAATTAGTTATTAAAAAAAACCCCATTTGATGCCCTCTGAAATAAATTAGCAAAATTCATAAATTTTTGGGGGGTTAAATTTTTAAAAAAAAAAAAATTTTTTTGGGAAAAATTTAATAATTACCTTTTTTTCTTTTTTACGGATTTTACCCCTACTAAAACCCTAAAAGGGGGGGGCCCGGGAAATATAAAAATCAGGAAATTTTTTAAAATTTTTAAAAAAAAAATTTTTGAAAACCCCAACGTAAATTTTTTTTTTTTTAAAAAAAATTTTAAATTATTAAATAATATTAAATTAAAAATTTTTTTAAAAAAAATTTTTTTAATTATTTTTAAAGTTGCTGATTCCAAATCAGACTGAACTTAAAACATTCATGATGACTGATCCAATATTTTGGATAAAATAAGCAAAAACAACCTAAATGGGACCAGAGCAGTCTCATTTAGGCCCAGTACCCAACGAAAATTTTTTGATACCTGAATCTACCACAAGAATAAAGAACATATCTACATTTACATTTCTTACTTGGAAAGTCTGTAAAAACCGCAGTAGCTCCAGAAGATATTCCATATAGCCGCCCTTTATCAAAATTCACTCTCTTGTTGTTTTTCGAAACACTGTCATCTCCCTCCATTGCATAAAGCAGTAATGGAGACTTTTCCTCTGTTTTAATATTTTCCATAATATCTAAAAACACATTTGCTTAAAAGCATAGAAGAAAAAACAAAAAAAATATTTTTATAATGAAAAGAGAAAATGACAGAAAGTATTGGTAATTGTCTCTGAAGTTGCGCAACGCCAATTTTGACCAATTTTCGAATAACGGGTGTTTTTTGGGGCGCTGATTAGGAATCTGAAATAAATTTTCAGCCGAAAACGTTTTGTTTTCAAGATACTCATCATAAAACCTAAAAATTAAACCAACCCTATTTTCACTATATTTCCCTTTTTTGTACACAATTTTTGATTTTAACACTAAATTGGCACACAATATTTTATAAACACCTTTAAAAAAACTTGTTTTTACATTTATTTAACACCTCTTTCCATTAAATTTAAAAGTTTGACTTTCGCAAACGCCGCGGCTATTTTTTACATGTATACATAAGGGGATTAGGTCGATGGGGGGTTGACGTTTTGGAAAACGGGACGCGAATTTTTCGTTTTTTATCGATCTAAAAAATTTTAGTTTTGGACTTTCCCCCTTTTTAAAAAAAGAAATTTTTTTTTTTAAAGGGAAACCCCCCCATATTAACTTTTTTTCGTTTTTATTAGAATCCTTTTTTGCTAATATTGCCCTACCCCTTCCCTATCTTTTTCGAAAAAAAAAATAATTTGTTTAAAATTGGAAAAACATCCCCAATTAAATTTTTTAAATTATCCCCCAAATTTAAAAAGTTAATGTTTTGGGGTAGTTTAGATGACACTTTTATTTAATATACAGCGAGAAATGACTCCATATCATACAGGGCGTCAAAAAAATTTCGTTTTCTAAAAAAAAGATCATTTTTTAAAACCCCGTATATTACTCTTTAAAAAAAAAGCAAGGGCTTTTTAAGATGACATATCATTTCCCCTATACCTAAATATAAATTTTTTCTTAATAAAGCCGTTTTTAAAAAAAATTTTTTTTAAAAAGAATTTAATTTTAAGTAACCATGGAAATATCAAGCTAATGACATTTTGACTACAAAATAATTCAATTAACATGTAAAAGTACAGAAAATAACATAATTAAGATTAATGAAAATAACAAAATTGTAAACAAAATAACAAATTTATACAATAAATGCTGAAAATGTCTTCCATTACAATATAAACATTTTAGAAAGTGCTTTTGTACACGACTTGTGGTTGCTTTTTCAATTTGATAGGGATCCATATTTTCAATATACCGCACTATTCGTCGTCGCAGTTCTTCTTTAGTAGGCACTGGAGTAAGTACACCCTTTCTTTTAAAACACCCCATAAAAAAGTCAACGGCGGAGATCGGGTGATCTCGGGGCCAAATCCCATGGCCTTAAGCGCCAAACCAACCATCGTCAAACATTTGATTTGATTTGATCACATTGTTCTTGTAAAATAAATAATTTCATAAGAACTTCGTTTGAATAATAAATATTTGCGTTCACTTTGGGAGATTTTTTTTAAATGATGTCAATAACTGTTTATAAGTTTCTTATAAAAGTCACCAAACTGTCATAAGTTTGATATTTCCATGGTTACTTAAAATTAAATTCTTTAAAAAATAAGTTTTCACAAAAAAGTGGCTTTATTAAGAAAACTTGATGATTTAGGTATAGCGACATGATATCTTAAAGCGTTCTTCTTCATCCTTTATTTTATTGAGTAATATACAGGGGGTTTTATTTGAAAAAAATATCTTTTATTTTAATAACGGAAATAAAGTAATTTTAACGCCCTGTATGATATGGAGTGATTTTCGGTGTAAATTAAATACATCGTGTTTGTCTAAACTACTACCAAAACATCAACTTTTTATGAATTGAGAGCACTAATTTCTAAGTTCAATTACCAGTTTTACCAAATTTTATACAAATTATTTTTTATCTCGAAAACCATAGAGATAGATATTGGGCAATATTAACAAAAAAATATTATAATAAAGGGCGAATATAAAAACTTGTTAATATAGAGGGTGTTCCGTTTAAAAAAATAAAGTTTCTAGGACTTTTTGATAGAAGCGGCAACGTCGCAGTGCTAAAAATATTTTAGATCGATAGAACAGGTAAGAAAATATAAGATGCTAAATTTTCAGAAAAATTCTGCGTCCCGTTTTCCATAAACGTCTAACCTACCATCGACCGTGAATCACCTGTATATGGTTGCGGCATTTGAAAGTAAAAAATTGCATTTTAATCAAAGAAAGGTGTAAAACAGATATAAAAAGAAGTTTCTAAAAGGTGTTTATAAAACATTGTCAATTTAGTGTAAAAATCAAGAATTGTGTGCAACAAGAAAAAGGAATAGTAACAATAAGGTTAGTTTAATTTGCAAGTTTAATGATGGATATATTATACCAAAATTTATCAAAATCGGCGTTGCCGCAACTTTCGAGTATTTCCAAAATAATATTTTCATGGTAAGACCTGTGAGGATTCTACATTAACTAAAATCTATTATATAAGCATGTAAGTTTTTAACTTTACTTAAACCAAAAATTCTAAAAAAATGCACATAGAAAAGTTTTTAGAAATAAAACAGCTGTTGTACCTTTCGCTTTTTAAACTGATTTAAAATTTCGTTTAACAATTTTTTTTTTTATTTTATTGATTTTATTTAATGTAAGAGTTACACCAATTACAAAGGTTTTGCTAAGGCAAAATGTATGAAACAGGCTTATTAAAACAGGACAAAAGTTTCAAAAGCATTTAAAAGAAGTCCGGCAAAAACTGTTGGAATTTCTTTAAATACAAGAAATATAGAGCAATAAACAAATGTATTAAAAGTATTTTTTAATCCCTTATAAAAAAGTTTTTTTAATAGGTTTTTTAGAGTCCAAGTGAAAACCCCATATTTTGGGAACTAAGTACCTATTTTTTGTTTTTATTTTAAATATTATGTTTTAAGATTAAGCTTCTTAATTCGAAAGAACAAAAAAAAATATAGTACTTACGTTGTCAATCGGGTTCTTTTCTTTTTCAAATAGATCTTGTGTAAACATTGGTATATGTCGAAATTGACATTTATTAAAATATTAACTTAATTTTAACTGGTAAAAATGGTTTTTCACCTGAAACAGCTTATATAACGTTGCAAAGATTGTGATTTTTTAACTTTTTTTTTATATCGCATTAAAAAAAACAAGCATTGGGTTTAACTACAAAAGCACTTTTTCATAAACTTAAAAATAGAATTATTTATGTTCCCAAATATTTTTCATGTTAATTTTTGGGAATTTTACACAAAAAGGCTTTTGTAGTTAAAACACTAATAGACAATGGATGATACTGTATATATAAATAACAAAGTGAAAAAAATTAAAGGACATCAAGCAAATAGCCCCACTTAAACTTACACTGTACTAGAAATCTATTAAGTTTTTTATTTAGTTAAATTTTAGTTCGTTAATTTATTATTTTGTTTTAGGATGAACTTGAAAAAAAGTAGTTTGCTCACGTTTGCTTATGGTTAGTTAACCTTTACAATTTATAATTTAAAAAATAAATAATTTTACAACTAATTCGCTTTATTTATAAAAGTGAGTGCAAAATCGTTTTTTTTATCTGGCTATGAAAAGTATTGTATTCGCGAAAAAATCGTACAGTCAGATTATTGCAGATTTTTATTAAGTAATTCTAGTATAATAAATAAAAAACCGAAAATATTTAACATCACTGTAGGTAGAAAGACTGATGAAGTCTTAACATATGTTTCGAGTTTTGAGCGCGTTCATCAGTGTTCCCTCTGACTTTCCCTTCGATAACTTTTTTCTTTTGTTATTTCAACAATAAAAAAAAATGATTTTCGGTACGTAAAACATTTCGGAGGCAAAAAAAATCCCTTCAGTTGGATTTCCGGATGGGGAATGCTCTTAGGTGTCCACTATCGAAAAATAAAATATCATTAACAAATACTTCTGGGATCAACTACAATTTAAACATTATTTACAATTCCTTACAAAATTTATAACTTAAAATCAGGTCGGCCCAAAACAGTCTGGCCCGGTCCGTTCTCGAGTCAAATCGAGATTCTGATGAACATCTTTTATTTTCGTCTCTTTCATGCCATCCTTGCCAAACTCGCCCATCTCTCTTTATCAAAAATTGATTGTTGAACGGGCCGGGATTCCCTTGACTAATACCAGTACGAATCATTATATTTTTTTCTATTTTAGTTTATTTCGTGATGCAGTATTTTAAAAGGACCACAAAGGACATGGCACACTTCTTATGGATTTGAGCCACCGACAGATTTTTTTGAAATTTTAGTATTTTATTATACAGGGTGGGGCACCCCAACCGCCACGGAGTTTATACGAAAGCCCGTGGAAATTTTTAGAAAATTCTTTTGCAGGATGTATACAGACGGTAGAGGACCTTCATTTAAAAATATTTGCATTTATACAGGGTGATTAAAAAAAAAGTACTATATCAAAGTTGTGGTTTTTTAAATGGGACACCCTATATTTCTTATCAATTTTGAATTCTAGAGCAAAAATAAAGCCATGTTTCAATAAAGGTCCCTATACCTAATCCCCACCCTTTTTGAAATATTTGTAAATTTCTGATTTTGTAGAACTTTAGTAAACAATTTCTTTCATCGTAAATATTTAAACTAGAATTAAATTACCATAGCCAGTATTTAGTAAACATACTATTACTACGATATGGCTTAACATTTTTATTAAAATATTATACAGGGTGGTCAAAAAATAATTTCTAATATTATGAATGTTCTTTTGCAAATAACTCTCTTATTTTAAATGGAACACCCCGTATTTGACTATTTAATATTATGCAGAATTTTATTACCAATTCATTGATATAGGGTTTGCCTATACCTAAAACCATTACTTTTTTAATTATTTCGAATTTTGTGTAGATCGTGCATTTAACACGTGTAGTATTTCACTCCAATGCACTGGAACACTATCAACTATAATAATAAATTATAAAGTTAAATAGCAAAGCCAAACAAAAGGTATTAAACATTACAACAAAGTTAATTAACAATTAATGAACGTAGGCTTTCACTGCTAGAATCAATATTGGAGTGGTTTTCCGGGTTTAAGAGCTGTGGTGTGTCGGTCCAAAGTGAGACGCCACGCCGAACACTCCGCCGCTAGCGCCACTGAAGATGACTACCGCCAATGTAGTTGAAAGTTATGTAAGAAAACTTCCGGACCACGGACCTTAAGCCCGGAAAGCCCATTCCAATATTAATTACTAATCCTATGATTTCAACAAAACTAAACATTATCATTCCTGTGTCTCAATTTAGCAAATGCTCAAAATGGCGTCCATTTACTTCTATGCAAGCACGAATCCTTTTTTCAAAAGACAGTTTTACATGTTGTAGCATTTGGGGGGTTATGTCTTGCATAGCGTCTCGAATTCGTTGCTTCATATTATCTGGAGTAGTTGGAGGTACTTGGTAAAATACATTTTTAATATGCCCCCACAAAAAAAAGTCTAAATATGTGCCGGCCAATTATGTGTAGCTCCCCGACCAATCCACCTATCTGCAAATTGTCTATTTAAAAACTCCCTCACATTTGCGTGATAGTGTGCAGGTGCGCCATCTAACTGCAGCCACATCTCCCGTCTAGTCTCCAAGTGGACATCTTCCAACAGTTCTGGCAAGTCGTCACGTAAAAATTTCCTAAATTTCTCCCCGTTTAAGTTACCATCAAAGAAATGAGGACCTATTACTTTTGTGCCAATAACGCCTGCCCACACGTTAATTGACCATCTATGTTGGTGATTTGTTGACCGTATCAAATGAGGATTTTCATCACTGTAATAATGGAAATTATGCCTATTTACTAAGCCATTATTGTGAAAGGTGGATTCGTCTGAAAACATTACACGATCAAAAAAATGTTTGTCTTCACCAAATTTATCCATGGCCCAAATACAAAAATCAATTCGCCTAGCAAAATCCCCATCGGAAAGAGCCTGATGTAGCATTATGTGGTACGGATGATATTTATACTTTTGACAATTCGCCCTACACTACGTCGACTAATGTTTGTAATTTCACTTACTTCACGTTGGCCTACATATGGATTCTCCGTTATAGCACCAAGAACATCAAGTTCTTTCTCCTCATTTCCAACGATGGTCCCATGTCTGACTGCTTTCATGTACGCAACGCTACCACTTCTTTTAAAGTCCCGCAATGAGCGTAAACCCTGGACGCAAGTAAACAATTCTCCTCACACTCTCCGATTATTAAGATCATACTAATACGTTCTTGCAAGTTGTAATTTTTCATGATTAACAATAGAATTGAACAAATTAAGAAGCAAATAAACTGACTGACAAAATTAGCTAACCACTAAATTTGATATCTGTCAAATACCAATAAGCAAATAGTAATAACAATCGTAACTTCTCTGTGTCAAAGCCTCCTTAGTTTAAAAATATTTTAATATGGTAATACTATACGTGTTAAGTGCACGCACTAGACAAAATGCGAAATAATTAAAAAGTAACGGTTTTAGGTATAGGCAAACCCTATATCAATGAATTGGTAATAAAATTCTGCATAATATTAAATAGTCAAATACGGGGTGTTCCATTTAAAATAAGAGAGTTATTTGCAAAAGGACGTCAATAATATTAGAAGTTATTTTTTGACCACCCTGTATAATATTTTAATAAAAATGTTAAACCATATCGTAGTAATAGTATGTTTAATAAATATTGGCTATGGTAATTTAATTCTAGTTTAAATATTTACGATGAAAAATTGTTTTACTAAAGTTCTACAAAATCAGAAATTTGCAAATATTTCAAAAAGGGTGGGGATTAGGTATAGGAACCTTTATTGAAACATGGCTTTATTTTTGCTCTAGAATTCAAAACCGATAAGAAATATAGGGTGTCCCATTTAAAAAAACATAACTTTGATATGGTACTTTTTTTTAATCACCCTGTATAAATGCAAATATTTTTAAATGAAGGTCCTCTACCGTCTGTATACATCCTGCAAAAAAAATTTCTAAAAATTTTCATGGGCGTATAAACTCCGTGGCGGTTGGGGTGCCCCACCCTGTATAAAAATGGTCCTTAACATTTTTTTCGCAACACCAATAGTTTTCGCAAAAACGGCTGTCGAAAAATCCATAACATTCCACACTGGATAGATGTCGTAGTAGGCTAAAAAAGGCAGATGGGCAAAACAATTTTTTATCAAAACGCAAGAAAGATGATGAAGGAAATTTTCTGGGATCATTGAACACTTGCTAAGGTCTCATTATAAAAAAAATGTTAATAACAAAACATTTTTTCAAATAAATCAATAAATTAATGAGATACTCCCAAAATATTGTGAACAAAAACTTTGACCCCTTTTTTTTAATATTCTAGAAAAATCAGAATGGACCCAAACTCATATGCAATGATAGCAAGGAAGTTTAAAGGTGTATGGAAGCCCAATACTGTAGAACAAAATTGTCCAGGCGTGCAGGGCAGCGGGAATAGGGGGTTGGCCCCGCAAAATTTGCGCAATGAATAGTAGGTCAGGGCCGGATTTCCATAATTCTTTGTTACTATCTATAAAATTGACATCATCAAATGTCAAATTCAAACATTCACTGTTTTTTTTTTTATTTTTGGCACAAAATTGTTGGTTATTAAAGGATACTACTATAGAATATTTAAAATTATTGTGTAATATTAGATTTTATATCATCTGATATAATATGGAAAGAAAAGATGGCGCCACTTTACTGCCTTCTATTTAAGTGGTCGATATTTTTGGAAGTTTTGTATTTTTACCAAAAATCTTAGTAAATAAATAAAAACACGAATTTTTAAAATAAATTTCCAACATTGTATGATAGTATTATGTACTTATCACCAATTTTGTGATAAAAGAAGGGCAAGATAGTGTAAATGAGTTTAATCTAATCCTAAGATTCTGGTTGTACATTAAAAAGTGAAAATTTTTATAACTGCTTTTTAGGCATATACTTTTCACTCATAACAAACATTCATGAAACAGAATAACAGTGGTTAAAAATGTTTAGTAACCTTTGGTACCAGAGTATCCATTGTAACAGTATCCGTTAAATATTATGTGTGTACAGTATGTGGAGCTTAAAAAGTTGATAATGCAAGATTAAGCCAAAAATCTAATTTATTTTTAAACAAATGGTATTGTCTCGAAAGTTGCCTCCTCTCCGATTTTGATCAAATTTGGTATACAGGTTTTGCGCTGATTACAAATCTGAAAAAATCTTTTCGGCAACGTTTCGTTTCCGAGATCTTCATCATCAAAGTTAAAAATTAAACTAACCTCATTTTCACTATATTCTCCTTTCTTTTTGTACACAATTCTTGATTTTTACACTAAAGTGGCACACGATATTTTACAAACACCTTTTAAAACCTTGTATTTTTATTTATTTTACATCTTTTTTCCATTAAATTGCAAAACTTTTTAAGTTCAAAGGTAGCAGTCATATTTGCTTAAAAAATAAAAGTGTAAAAAAGGTGTAAGATAAACATAAAAAAAAGTTTTTAAAAGGTGTTTGTGAAATATTGTGTGCCAATTTAGTGTAAAAATCAAGAATTTTGTGTAAAAAGAAGGAGGAATAGTGTAAATAAGGTTAGTTTGATTTTCAATTTTGATGATGAATTTCTCGAAAACGAAACATTGCCGAATTTTTTTTTTTGATTTGTAATCAGCGCCCCAAAAAACCATACCAAAATTGTACTTCCTTTCATTCAATTAGAGGGACCTGTATATATTAAAATTTGCCTGTTCTGCCCAGTAATCAATAATTTTGATCCTTTAAAAGAGTGTACTAAATTATTAAATGAGAT
>JAHBCN010013326.1:0-24798 GCA_019359885.1 Listronotus oregonensis | reverse complement strand
TTTAAATTTAAATTTTTTGCCTTTTATCTTAAAGAATCTAATTTCAACCTTTTTTTTTTTAATATTACAGTGGCCTAACCTTTTAAAGTAATCCGGTGTTCCATATCTTGTACTTAGGTCCCCGTACCTAGTACTTAGGTCATCCGTATTGAAGCAGTGTTGTTTTGACCAGGGTGTTCGGCAATCTCGGGATTTCGACGTTTTACCTTCCTTTTGTATGTTTATTAAACTTTTATTATATTAAAACAAAATTTTTAAATTTCCCCAAACCACTTTTAAAAAATATTCTTATTTAGACGAGGGGGACAACAATGTTTAAAAAAATGAAAATGTGGTGAAGTATACATCGGAAAAACAAAAAGACCACTCTAAAATAAAGTTAGGGAACACACAGCACTAACATAACAAATCTAATATTAAAACGGGGTTGGCTGCCCAAATTTTTGACCCATTTTGATCGCGAATAACTTTTGAACAAATAAAGATATCAAGATGCGGTTTTCGCAAATATACTTATATTTCTTTAAAGTTTATTCTAGTATCTTTACCTTTTTATGTGACATTCCATTAGCTCAAAAACAAAATGGCCGATTTTCCGATATAGGAAAACTTTGTTATTTTAAAGGGGAACACCCTGTATATGTTTCAATATTTTTAAAATTTAATTTTTCCCCCTTTTAAAAAAAATGTAACACAAGCTATGGTTATTTTAAAAAAATAACGCATTTATTGACCTCCAAAAAATTGACTGTATGTCGAATGGGAATATGATTTTAAAAGGATTTTTTGAAAAGTCGCCTGTGGAAACAAAGTTATCTCGTTTCCATAACAGCAACAAGCCTCATTGTCAGCCATTGTTGGTCATTTTTGACAAGTTATTTTAATTAGGAAGCGCAAAATGTTCTCGTTAAGCGAAAAAGGAAAATGTGTTATTATGTTTGCCGAAACCAAATCAGTAAAAGAAACCCAGGGAAGATTTAGAAACATGTTTAATAAAGCTCCACCCACAAAAAATTCAATTAAAATCTGGTACAGAAAGTTCTGGAGTACAGGATCTTTAGCCCGTAAAAAGAAATTAGTAAACAATGAGAATTTGCTAAATAAAACGTTACAAATTCTGGAGATAACTCAGGAAGATCCAACATTGTCAACAAGAAAAATCTCAAGTTCAGTCCATATTCCTAAAACTACAGTACAAGAAATCAAGAAAAAAGAACTTAAATTAAAGCCATACAAAATTCAAATGTTACAAGAAATAAAAGAAACTGATTTTCCACAAAGGGTGGAATTTTGCCAGAGAATTCAAAATTTAGTAAGGAAAAATATACATTTTTTGCATAGACTAATAATGTCAGACGAAGCCACATTTCACCTCAATGGAAAAGTAAATAAGCATAACTCAGGTTTTGGGCAACAGAAAACCTCACAATATAACGAACACGTTAGAGATTCGCCAAAAGTCACAGTCTGGTGTGGTATGTCAAAGCAAAAAATTTATGGGCCATTTTTTTCATGAACCAACTGTAACCTCTTGGACTTACGTTGATATGCTGGAAATATTTTTTTATCCCCAATTGCAAGAAAAAATCTATTGAATTTCGTCTATTTTCAACAAGATGGGGCTACACCACATTATGCTAACATTACCAAGGATTCACTGACCAACGTTTTTGGAAACCGGTGGATTGGAAGGGAGGCCCTATTTCCTGGCCACCTCGTTCACCAGATTTGACTGTTCCAGATTTTTTTCTGTGGGGATATGTGAAAGAGGTGTTATAGTCCCTTCCCCAAAATTTAGAGCAATTAAAAATTAATATCCAAACATAATAGAAAATATTCTGAAGAATTTTAGTCAATAGTTTTAATAATTTTTTTTTTTCGAATTTAAATGGCGTCGAAGTGGGGAAGGCATTTTCAAGATTTACAGGTTTTTTAAAAGTAATTAAACCTTTTGTAACTATTTTTTTTGTGAATAACCTAAACCTTTGGGATCCTTTTTTTTTGTAACATTGAACAAATTTTAATTGTTAAATAATAGTTGGTCGACATGCAGTCAATTTTTCGAAGGTCAATAAATACGTTGTTTTTTGAGATAACCAAGTTGTGTTACATTTTTTTAAAGGGGAAAAGATTAAAGAAAATATAAAACACATACAGGGTGTTCCATTTAAAAAACATAGTTTCCTCTAAGGAAAATGGGCCATTTTGTTTTTGGCTAATGGAATGTCCTATAATCGTGAAGGTACGAGAATAAACTTTAAATATAAGTGCATCTGCAAAAACCTCATCTTGATACCTTTTTTTTGTTCCAAAGTTATTCTCGATTAAAATGGGTAAAATATGGCCGGCCACCCTGTATCATAAAATAAGGGATACTTTTACAACAAACAAGCTTAAAAAAACTTTTTCTCGTAGAACTTATAGTTTTGGAGAAAAGGTATAGGCCCTTAATAAAGGGGCCACTCTGTACACTAAGAAAGTAAACTTGCAGGCGCAAGTTGCTGCAAGGTGATATGTCAAAAAAGTTGACAGATTTTTAAGTATTCTCCTAGATTTTTTTCTTTAAAACAAAAAAGAAGGAAATACGTATATCGGGTATAAATATTAGTGCCATTAGTCCTTTATTTTTTAAATTCGTTTAAATACTTAAAGCAGTACAAATAAACTTTATGATTAATTTGACATTAAAAGAAAACCAAAAAAGCCACAAAGTTAGCTTAACTTTCAATATATTTATTAGATTAGGCGATAATTAATATTTTAATATTGCAATTTTTTTATATATATGCCAATAAAAAATAAGTCATAATTTACTACACCAGATTAGCCCTTTTTTCTTGGGTGGCTTTGTCTTTCAAGGTAAATCAGCGCTGGTAATATAGTTTTTAAAACTAAACATAGCAAACTTGCAAATTCTTTGTGCAATAGGTGGCAACCTTTTCGCAAAATTGCATTTGCACTTAATAAACTTAAATTTAAAGAGCATCTAAGAGGCTAGCCCGCTTGCAAATCCTCCAAGTTGCAGTGGTAAATGTATTGTAATTCCACTGTAAGACACACTTGTATATTTGTTATTGTTAAAATTAATAATTATACCTCTTCCAACCAATATTTGTATTAAATGTGGTAAAATTAGATTTTTAGTTTTTTTATGACTGATTCTTTTTTTTATTTTAACATGATAAGAACGTTTCTAAACGTAGGCTTATAAGTTTAAATATAAGCGAATCTGGCCATACCCAATTTTGGCACCAAATGTTGGATGTCTTTTTTATTGCTATTATGAAACATGGCGTTTGCCGAAGAAAGACGGAAAGCAACAAACACACATAGACAGATTAAAGAGTTTTTTGTTAAACACTTATTTTGTGGTGGAATCCACCCTTTGAAAAAAACTATAAAATTTTCCCCCCATGGAAAATAATAATTATTTTGTATAATTCTTTTAAAAAACAGGTTTTATAAAAATTTTATAACTTAAACAATAACTTTTTGGTGATTTGGTAACTAAATTTCATTATTTTAAAATTAATAAAAATTAATGTTAATGACTATGGTTACAATGGTAATATATAATAGCCTTTAATAATTCATAATTTTTAATGAAAGTCCAAAATAATTATGAGCAAGTTAATATTTAATTCATTGTCATTTAAATTTAACAAACATGACGACATTTCCATTTGGTACTAGAGGGCTATTATATTTTATGTGCTATATTATTTCACTAACGCAATTATTGTCGTAGTGTTGTTTTAGCAAAAACATATGTTAGGATACGAGTGAGTTATTTTTGGTAAACGATAACCAGTTAAAAAAAAATTATGTATGTACGACTTTTATGTATTTTCTGCAAAATTGGTTTACGTTTTGTTTAAACTAATTTTTTAGCCCGTTAAACTTATAGTCCCTGAGCCAGCTTAAAATTTGGTCAATTATTCCCTCCCAAACTAAAATTGGCAGAATGCATAAGAGGGTTGTATTATGTGTTCGTGAACGTCAGCTGCAATTCCGTTGGGTCAATAAGCCGCGGTAGCCTTTTTAATAATGACAACGCAGTACTTTAAAAATGACAACATTAATTCAGAACTAATTGGTATTTTTTATTGTTGTTCATAAATATGAGGTGATAATAAAGTTTTTACTATGGACGTAGATTTGCATGATCTTTAATAAACTTCAAAATAATTTTTGTCTAAAATACTTAGGGAAGCCAACAATTTACCCCATTAAAAATTACATCGGATTTCCTACATTCCGCCCGACGATTCACCACCCGGCATATTCATCCATTTTCTTTCAAATAAAACCTTGTTATATTGTAGCTAACCCAATATCTTAAAGAAAGAAAAACAATCAGCTGACTATACCATGGTGCTTTTTACGTTTACTGTTGTTATTAGTCAACTAAACGTTTAAATAGGCGATAGATGCTCCCGCCTAACTCCTGCGCCATAACTTTTCAAGCTGACTATCTCGGTGCAAAAACCGTCAGCTGACATATATATTTATCCATAGTTGCATATAAGCTTTCACCAGGTAAATTTTCTAGTTGAAAAAAAATCATTAAAAACATTTTTTTTCATGTTCGAGCGACCGCCTGACGTACAAAGCACTATGTTATAGTCAGCTGATTGTTATTCTGTCTTTAAGATATTGGGTTAGCTACAATTTAACAAGTTTTTAGTTGAAATGAAATGAGTGAATATGCCAGGTGGTGCATCTTCGGGCGGTATATAGGAAATCCCTTGTAATTTTTAAAGGTGTCAATTATTGGCTTCCCTAATAATTTTTGATGGAAATTGTCTCAAAAGTTGCCTCCTCTCCGATTTTGACCAAATTTGGTATAAGGGGGTTTTTGGAGCGCTGATCACGAATCTAAAAAAATATTTTTTCGGCAAAGTTTAGTTTTTGATATATTTATCATCAAAGTTGAAAATCAAACTAACCTTATTTACACTATTCCCCCTTCTTTTTGTACACAATTCTTAATCTTTACACTAAAGTGGCACAACATATTTTATAAACACTTTTTAAAACCTTGTATTTTTATTTATTTTACACCTTTTCTCCATTGTAAGGTTAGTTTGACTTTCAACTTTGATCATAAATATCTTGAAAACGAAACGTTGCCGAAAAAATATTTTTTCAGATTCGTAAACAGCGCCCCAAAAAAAAAACCCCCTATATCAAATTTGTTCAAAATCGGAGAGGAGGCAACTCTCAAGACAATTACTTTTTTGACAAAAAATCTTTTAAAGTTTATTGAAGAGCATGCAAATCTATGTCCATGGTAAAAAATTTAAATTTTTTGGTTGCACCGTAATATATTGTTAAAAATTGTTACTTTATTATCGCCTCATATTTATGAACAACAATAAAAATACTACTAAAATGAAATGAAGTGAATTAACGTTATCATTATAAATTACTGCTTTGTCATTATTAAAAAGGCTACTGCGGCTTATTGTCCCTTCGGAACCGCAGCTGACGTTCACGAAGCTTTATAAAACAACCTTCTGATGCATTCTACCAATTTTCGCTTGGAAGAAAATTGGTCATGTAAATCTCTTACTGGCTCCTGGACCATTAGTTTAGTCACATACATATTTGGCCAAGACAGGAGTTTTGAGCATCACCATCATCATTAAAATCTTGAGCTTCATACTTGTTACACCCTATATATTTGATAATAAAACTTTTTTTTTTCTACCACAATACTTATACAGTTATTAGCAATTGAAGTAAAAAAACAATTTTTATTTTTTTTACATTTAGTTTGTTTATTAAATGCTCCGCACCTTTCTGAAATAAAGCATATCTTGATTCTCGTTATATATATATATATATATATATATATATATATATATATATATATATATATATATATATATATATATATATATATATATATATATATATATATATATATATATATATATTATTTTTTTTTTTCTTCTAAAGGTTTTCAGCAAAAACATCTTACATCTTACCTCTTACATCTAACCAAAAACAGATATGACTTCGTATCTTATATGGCCTTTTAATTTTAAAAATCTTCAAAATAGTCTACGAGCCGAAGAGAGATCGTTCTTCACCCATCTGTCAACCAAATGAAACCCATTTTTTTGTTTGAATATGTACAATTTTGCATTGGAAAATTAAAAATAAACCAATAATTACTTAATTAAAAAAATTTTAGTAGTTGTTACTTTAAAATGTTACTAGAATATAGACAAGCTAGCTAAAACGATCTTACGCACTCTCTCTGATTTGACGAATACGCCGGGCGCAGCGACCATACTTTGTCTTCCTCTACCACACTTGTCGGGCAATTCGCTCTCTCTCTCCGCGCAACTGCGATATTAACTTCAAAGCTTGACAATAGGTCACTTGAACATTTTTTCGCCGGCAAGAGTATATCAACGCATTTCATATTTAATTACCTTTATTCTCAAATAATAATAGTCACTTATAAAAACTTATCTCTTTGCACCTGCTTGCCAGATAGTCTTGACTAAAAATAAGCGGGCAAGACCAGCTAGGCATGTTTTGTACGATTCAAAATTTTGATTTATACAAAATTTATTTCGTTATCACGTAGTCAAAGTTTTAAAAAAAGTTGTTTAAAGTTAATTTAATGAAAAATAGTCTTGACCATATTTTGATAGGCAATATAGTCAAAATGCATTTGTTTATGTGTAAGATTAACAAAAAAATGGGTCTCATCCGGTCAACTGATGGGTGAAGAACGATCTCCCTTCGGCGCCTCTACTAAAATAACACACAACCTAATATATTATAATTTTTCTTCATAGCCCTTTTTGCTTACTTTTTGCTATACCTATAGATTCAGGCAAATAATTATTTATAAAATTTTAAACAGAACTCAAAAACTGAATCAAATACAGGGTGTTCCGTTTAAAAAACGAAGTTCCATTTGATTTCAGAAAAACGGTAAACTTGGCAACGACGCGGAGCTCACCATTTGATCCGGAGTAATCTCGAACCTATGAGAACATACTTTCATAAAAATTGGATAAACGGTGTGGGAGATATTTCGAGCGTTTCATATTTATATTACACTCTGTATATATATATATATATATATATATATATATATATATATATATATATATATATATATATATATATATATATATATATATATATATATATATATATATATATATATATATATATATATATATATATATATATATATATATATATATATATATATATCAATAAAAAAACTGACATCAATGATTTGAGTGTAATTTACTCCAATATCTTAACTTTAAACACTCAAACTAATCAAAATAATAGTACTTTAACCTCTTTTTAGAACTTACTAATAATACTCTTTCATGAGGGAAGGTCAGGGAACAAAATCACAATTTCTTCTTTTCCTTTTTTTCGTCAACATCCACTCATACTTATAAACATCAGCTTGGGTATATGGTTGACGGACGCATGTGACAGGTGTGCTCCGTCTGCCAGTATCCATAGTTGCCTGGGTTCAATTCCTAGGTCAGTCCACTGGCAATGGATTGAATTGGAAGTACGAATTTTAACAGAGAATCTCCAAATAAATTTTCACATTATAGATAACATATTTCATAATTGTTGACTTTAAGTAAAAAATTTTTTCTTTTTCTTAGAATTTCAAATATTAATCACATTAGTAGTTACCTTTAATACCTACCAACATGGAGGCAGGGATGTTAGACACATATGTGGTTTTGTTTTTTGGTTTTTCTATCCTTCTTTTTCCTTTTTTTAACCTTTTTTAACCTTTTTACGTAAGACTTTTTTGTGATTATAAATCCTACATAGATTCACCACTTTTAAGTTACTCAACGCCTATCCAAGGTTTTTTGTAAATATCACCGACCAGGTGTAGTTTAACTAACCCTATGTTAACTTGAACTGAAATGTTGTGGTCTTTAGCAACAGATTAATATAAAAAACACAACATTCTTATTTCTTTTAATACCATCATATCAAATTTTACTACCTTCAAACCAATACACATTTTGCAAAAATAAAATTATTTTAACGTAATAATTAACAACATGTAAAAATAAGCAATATATTACACAGGAATGTCAACTGTTTTTCACACAATGGAGTTATTTTCCGCTTAATGCGAGTAGCAGTAAGTAGATATTGTCATATTTAATTAAAGTAATAGGTTTTTTATTTTTTGATTGTTAAAAAGATAATTTATCTTTCTTAAGGAAAGAATTTTTTTGAATATTCCTTTTTTCTTTCTTTTTTCTGCTTTTCTTAATATAAACAAGCTCATTTGCTAATTGTACTTCCATTATTGTAGCCCTGAGGAAGAAAATAAAGTTTTTCGAAACCTTGGAGTAGCACAAAAGCATTTTCATTTAACAAGCCCTCTAGGACTGATACCCCAATAAACTAAATTTGTTGTATATATATATATATATATACATTTATAAATAATCGTACAATTTTCCCACGGCTTTCAAGCATGATTTTACGCAGCCGTTAGATGTAGTTTTCATCGCGCACCGTGCCAATACCCTATCAATAATATTGATCAAAAATAACAGGTAGCTAACATCGCACAAAAGTTAAAAACACTCGGTATATAAGTTTAAGATAATCTTCATAAATAAATTAGGAATTCAGTTCTCGAAATTTAACCTTTCTTACCGAACAAAATTCGTTGATCCTAATTAACCAAAAATATTTTGCTTTAATTAAACGTACATAACGCTAGTAGAATAAATTACCGGAAAAAGTTAAATTAAGTTGGAACATCTAAAAGTTTTTGTACCTTGAAAATGTCGGTTAGGCTAATAAGAAAGCTAAAATGAACATTGGCCTTAAATTAAATTATAAATATTCTTATAGAAGTGACTTTTATTAAGTTTGATCCATTTAAGATTATCAAAAGATCAATATTACTTTGACTAAAAAATACGACTTAAAAACGACATAAAAAGTTAAAAAAAACATTTTTTTTTAATTGCCATAGACCAGAAATATTTATTGTAACTTAAACATATTTCTCCCAAGTCATTTAAAGACATGTACCTTTAAAAAAATATAACAATAAGAATTTTTTATTATAATTTATTGGTGTAATACTGCTTTTATCGGTGTCAAACCTATAAATTTAAATGAATTATTTATTACTTTTGAATTACAGACAATACCAATTTGGTGGCCATAGGGATTTTTTAACTATTTTTTCTTTAAATCAGACATTTTCATTTAAAGGAGTATTCTAGTCTTGAAAAAAAAACAAAAAGAACATATTTTTTTTATATCTTTGTACTTTAGATATTTAAGAATATCTCCTAAAAAGGATTTTTAAAATTTAAATTATTTTAAAACCTCAAGTTTTATCTCCAAAAGAGACTTTGATTGTAAAAATACCCCAAAGAAGGATGAAGTGTCCCTTAAGTAAATTCGTAAATTTTTAATTTAACAGAAGGCCCGACAAATGCAGCCAAATTTTCTATTAAAATTAAGAAATAAAAAATGTATCTTAAGTCTACTTATAACTTTAAATGCATTTTCAATACCTTTTTTGCCCTTTTTGAAAATAAGAAAAGGGAGCAAACGATAAAAATATCGATTTTTAATGCAGATAAGCCTGACGCGGCCCTTTTTTGACCATCACTTCCAACGACAAGTTTTTAATTTTAATTTTTTAGTTCTAAAAACAAATAAACAAGCAAAAAAAGAATAAAGTTCGGCTAACGAAAAAATTCGTGCCTCTAGACTTTTATTTATTACTATTAAATGGTGTATATAAATTTTAAAAATATAAAATTGACCATTTTTTATAAATTTATATCTTTAATTGGTTTTTTTGTCTAAAAACATTGCTAGATTTATATGAACATGCGATATTTTATTGTTTACATTTTTCTTATTGTTTTTTTAAGTTTTCCCTTAAAAGTGAAAACAAATACTTTAAACCTTATACAAGAGTTTACCTTTTAGTTGTCGTTTTGCAATAAAAATTTTTCTCAAAAAAAATTTAAATGGTTTTACAATTTTCTAACAGAAACAAATATTATATTATTTTATATGGAAGAAAAGTATACTTTTCATAGCTACGTGGTGCTTACAGCGTGGGAGTGAGTTTGTAAAACAAGACAAAAAAATATTTTTTTCTTCAAAAATATTCTTTTTTTGTTTAAAAAAATTATTAAACATTTTTTTAATGGGTATAATTATTAAAGAAATTTTCAAGCGGCTATGAAAAAAGTGATAAAATTGACATTTTTTTTTAAATTTATATCTTTGAATTGGTTTTGTTGTCCTGAAAAACGTTGCTGAGATTTATCAAAGCATGCAGAAAATTTGCATTTTTAATAAAAGCGTTTTATTTCATTTTTTAATCTTTAGTTTATTCATATTTATAATGTTTTTGATTTTAATAAAGCCATGTCAAAACATCAATACATGTCAAGTGGCTGTCAAAACGACTAAACAAATTAAATAGTTTATCTTCCAAGGCACTGCTGACTTTTACTATTAATTGAGTTTTTAATAGAAACTGAATATTTTCAGAACGGTTGAACGAAATCCAGCAAACATATTTCTAAAAGAGGATTAATGACCTTTATTTTCAATAAGAATTACAAAATTTCATTTAAACAACGTTACATTGTTCTTTATTATTTTTTTACGTTTTGTTTAAAAGTGAAACAAAACTATAAAACTTTATACAAGAAGTTTTATCTTTTAGTATCGTTGTTAGTGAGTGTCGACATATAAATGTAGACCCTAAAATGCCCCAAAGACAGAGTGTCTGCTCAAAAAATATGTGGTTATCCCTTTATTGGTGCAAAAATTCCAATCAGGAGAATACTGTACTGTTATATTATTGCTCATCAGTTTAATATAAATTAAATTGATTCAAAATGTTTTCACAACAATTAATACTTATTACATTTTGTATTATATAATATATATATATATTATATCATTTTATTATATTTATATATTATATATATAATAAATATATTTAATATATTAATATATATATTATATATATATATATATATATATATATATATATATATATATATATAATATATATATATATATATATATATATATATAGTATATATATAATATATATATATAATATATATATATATATATATATATATATATATATATATATATATATATATATATATATATATATATATATATATATATATATATATATATATATATATATATATATATATATATATATATTATATATATATATATATATATAAAGTTCTAACTATTTTAAGAGCATTAAAACGGGAAACAATAGTTTATCCTTAAAATATAAAGGCTACCATCGACATTTTACTAAAAATAACTAAAGAACAAAAACGAATTTGTAACACAAACAATAGTGTACCTTTGTTGTGATGGGATAAGCAAAAATATAAACAGCGATACGTGTTCCTTGCACGTTTTAAGGATTTGTAAACATTTGAGGA
Organism: Listronotus oregonensis; assembly: GCA_019359885.1. Classification (NCBI taxonomy): domain Eukaryota; kingdom Metazoa; phylum Arthropoda; class Insecta; order Coleoptera; family Curculionidae; genus Listronotus; species Listronotus oregonensis. Next base: position 13,300 of record JAHBCN010013326.1, on the reverse strand, counting down.
TCATATTGATTTATTTCGTTTTGTTAAAACTGTTTGTTCGGACATTATTACGTATAATAGGTTTTCTTAAGGACAAATGCTGTTATTGAAAAATGTGTAATTCAGTATAGGTAATTAAGTTAGGTGGAATACAAAGATTTATGAGGATACAGACAATTTAATTTTTAATAAAGCAATTGGGCAGCCAGCCAGCCAGTACAATTATTCTTACACACATAACTTTTTAAGACAGACCGACTCTAAGTGTCGTTTAAGACGCTGATATACAGGGTTTTTATTTAAATGTTGACACCCACTTACAATAATAACTAAAATGGATATTAATAACTTCTTGTATAAAAGTTTCATAATATTTCAACTTTTATCTTTTGAGCAAACGAAAGGAACAAAGAAACATTAAAAAGATAAGGAAAATAAAACATCCTGTATATTTTTATTGGAAATAAATGTCTATTCATTCTGCTTTTAAAAATATATGGTTTGCTGGCATTTTGTTTAGCCGTTTTAAAATTTTTTGAGATGAAGCGTTTGGAAAATATTAGTAGATAAGCTATGTGACTATGAGCATAATAAGGGTAGTTTTTTCCATGTATTTCGTATGTAAGAAATTTCAGCCCCTAAAACACAATTTTGGTGCCATCCGCAACCATTATTCAAAATAGGGGTTGTTTTTAAACCACGTGATATATAGGGGTAGTTTTTGTGGAGTGATATCATCTAACCATACTAGCTGCTATTAAGTGAACCCTATCTGACGTCATCATGGTCATTGGGTCATTTTGGAAATAATTAAATACGTCATCAGGTCATCTGGTTAAATTGGAAATAATTAAATAAAAACCTAGCAGGATTCAAACTACTTACTATAATAATAATTGCAACACGATGTTTTAACAATTATCCATGTAGAAATCCAACCAACTCAAGGACTAGAATTAACGCAACGCCAGTTTATGCAGGGTGTTTGGTATAGTGATCTGTTTGTTTTTATTTTGGAAAAACGTAAACAAATTGCCAGATCTCAAAAACCAAAATCAGGAAATTACCTTGAAAATGTAGTAAAATTGTTCAAAAATATTGGTTTTTGTGTTAATATAGGTAACATCGATTTAAATATAAACAGTTATTAATTTGACAGTTCCAAGCACCGGCAACAAGGTTATTTTGAACAGCTGCTGCATTCGTTTAATAAAAAGTGATAGTAAATCAGGTGTTGTACGGCACTTCGATGTCATTCTATCTCTTTCTAGTAGGTTGTATTATTCAATAACACGTTTTGTAAACTGACTTGATTAACAGCAACCGAATTAAGCATGTAAAGTAAATGTCATATCTGTCTGTCACTTCAGATAATAAACAAAAATAGCTTTTCGGCTTTAAAAATAATTTTTAACAATAAAGAATCATCAATTTATAAAAATGTAATTTATGGTGCAATGCCATAGACATTGAAAAAGTTATTATTTCCGAAGTTATGTTATTCAGTGTCTTTAATCAATGTTGCCGGTGCAGTGTGTTTACAAGAACTATCCCTCCTTGCCCCCCTGAATATATTAATGCCAAACAAGGTTTGTTTACTTTATTTCTATCCAAGAATTCGTTGTAGAAATCCAACTACGCATACATCTTTAAACACTCTTATGCAAATTGTCTTAACAGAAAGAAGACCATATTAGTGTCATGTTCATAAATGTTTACACTCACTTAAAATGAGAAATGCAGACGAACATGCATTTCTAGTTTTGTTTATTCTGTCAAAATAAACGTGATGTGTTTGTTTGAGTTACAAACAGCCGTTTTGGTATATCTGTAATTTCCTAAGTACACAGTGAATCATCCAACTACCGGCACTTAGGAATTTCATGTGGGCCAGTAGATACAAATAGGCAAAAATTTGTTAATCAGTGTAAAAAGCATATCGGGTTATTCATTCTGTGGGGTCACCTAAAAGTGTCATTTATAAAAGTGTAAAATTTGAGATTTTAAACCAGTTTTAAAACGCTATTTCGTTAAAATGTAATAAAATTTCGCAATATTAAATTAGCAATGGTAGAAATGAATTTTATGAACGGTTGGGATATTGTTTAGCTGTTAATCGGGGGTTGTTTGAACATTTGATTAATTATTGTTTTTATTCAGACAGGTCCACTGTAGTAGAAACATAGAAAACACTTAGGCGAATTGACTTACATTCGCCTGACTCGAGCTAGGAAACAAAACTCGCAAAAACGATGCGATAAATGTGAAATGTTTTTGAAGATTTAATTTTGAATTTAAATATTATTTGCTTTCTTGCAGCCGCAGCCATTGCAAATACGTGGTAAGTTCTATTGGAAACTTGTTTTTTTACTAAAAATACATAATAATTTAGAAGAACTTCGAATAAAAATCGAAGAAGCTTTTTAAACTATTAGCCCTAATATGCTAACAAACGTTAGACGGGGTTTTTACTATCGTTTGGGATATTGCCTTGCGCAAGAAGTAGGTTTGTTTAAATATTTATTATAATTTCATTTTAGAGTTTTTTTTTATGTTTATAATTATTTACTTTTTCATTGCGTACTATTTTAATTTTAGAAATGAGTTTTGGGTTTAGAGAACTTACTTTTTATTTTGCTTTGGCAATTAATAATAAATAAAGCTGTTGGTATTTAATTCCCTATTTATAAATAACGGTATTAAGTATCAACTGTTTTCTTAACAGATAAGACCGCATAAATTTATTTTTCGTAATTTTCAAGCGCGCCTTAAACCATACAACACACCCATTTGAAAGCATATTACAAATTGAGATCTCGTTCGGTTAATAAATCATGCATGCGGATATTTATCGATCGAAGCGGACAGTAGTAAATTCATCAGTTCCCTACCTATGTTTCTACTACACTGGACCTGTCTGTATAATTCTCTATTATTTTTAAAAGAGTTATTGTATTTTATTTCATTTTATTTTTCCACACCTTTACTAGGTTAAGAGTTTAGTTCTCTCCTTTTTCGGATCTATTTTCGATCTTCTGAGTTAAACATTTACAATTATTTATTGCAATGGCTTTGGACTCAAATTTACTGACAATACGTTCAATGGTTGAAATGGACCAGATAGACTTAATGGGAAAAATAATACTTGGTTTAATTAAATTCTAGTATGATAAAATTATTTTTTAATGATCGATAGTAATAATTGTTATTAGTTAAAATTGTTACATTAAATAAAATGTTTGATAAAAAAATAATGTTAACTTGTCTTTTACTTTAAATGTAGTGGTTGTGAGATTGATGAAACAAAATAGCTATTTATGTATCAAGGGCGTTACTGGGACTATAATGCCCTGAAGGTCGAAATAGCCCGAGGGCCTCTGGCCCGAGGGCTAGATTTCGACCTGATGGGCATTATAGTCCAGTAAAGCCGTGGTCTCAATGCTTATGTTTTACCCAAAAAGAGTTTTTCAATGACTAATTACATTATTTATTCGCAATATAAAAAATAAGTTGCATCTGTACCTGTATACGTAAGTAGATAATGACTGGTGTTAAGTTTGACTTTGATGTTTCTGTCAGTTAGTCAGATGGCATTTTTTATTTAACGATTTGCTCAAAATGGAAGAAAGCGACCGAAAATCTTTTGCCAGTTAAATCAAGGCAACAGTATGATCGGGAGTATGGCATATTTGGTATTTGGAAAGATGCGAACGCAATTCTTCAAATAACCGAAAACGTTTTAATGGCATATTTCCAGGAACTGGTAAGTTATTGATTTTATTTTAATACATATGTTTAACAAACTTCATTATTTTTAGTCGGAAAAATACAGTCCGAACTCTCTCTGGACCAAGTATTCCACCCTAAGGTCTACGTTGATGGTCTATGAAAATATAGACATTTCGCAATACCATCGTCTCATATCTTTTTTAAAAGTTAAGTCGAAAGGATACGTCCCGAAGAAGTCTAAAGTTTTGGAAGGAGAACAAATATTAAAATTTATTAAGAAGGCTCCTGATGATATCTACTTGGTACACAAAGTCATATTGGTAATGGGTGTTTTTGGAGGTTTAAGACGAGATGAGTTGGTCAAAATGACCATTGATGACATTGAAGATAGAGGAACAGTCTTGGTTATAAAGGTACCAGAAACTAAAACTTCAACTTCAAAAAGTTTTACTATTATTGAAGAAGATTTAGGCGCTTTAAATTTAATAAGAAAGTACACAACATTACGACCAGCTGGAATAAAGGAGCGAAGATTCTTTCTTACCTATAGAAAGGGTCGATGTACAGTACAACCCATTGGAAAAAATACCATAGGAAGCGTGCCCACATTGATCGCAAAATTTTTAAAACTGGATAATGCAGAAGCTTACACCGGCCACTGTTTGCGTCGCACATCGTCAACTTTACTTGTTGAGGCAGGTGCTTCGTTTGAAACGCTAAAACAACATGGGAAATGGAAAAGCTCTTCAGTAGCTGAAGGATATATAGAAGAAAGTATTTCATCCAAAAACAAAGTAGCCAAAATGATTGCCAATTCAGTTAATTCCGAGGTTAATTCCGTATCGACTATTGAAAATTCTTTAATGGACTGTTCTTCTATACAAAATAGCGTTAGTGCTACCACCGCTGCTACCATCACAAAAAACACCGACCATTCTATAGTGGGATCAGCTACATTTTCCGGGACATTTCAAAATTGTAATTTTTATTTTGGAGATAAAGTTTAATTTTTAGTATTGTTTAAAGAAAAAATTATTTTTTGTATAAACTTGATCTTTATTGTGAGAGAAATAAAATTGGGTAAGCAATAAAATTTCCATATTAGCGCATTAGGGCATTATAAGCGGGCATTATCATAATGCCCGCTTATAATCCTAGGTGTGATAGCAGGTATTATTGCTATCATAACATATTCCGTTTCTAAGGTATTATAGATCAATAATAGATAGGTAAAACATAAAAAAACATTCCCTGTATTTGGCTGTATGTCAGATTTGACAAAGCCTTATAACAAATTATTTGCTGGTGGCTGCTGTCTGTTTGGTTTTGCCTGAACCGAAAATCTGGTAATTTTGCTATTACATTTAATTGAATAATTTAAGATTCGCTTATTTAATTTTTTAAAAACTTGGCACGAGATTGGTCTCTTTAAAAAGTTATCTTACTTTTTTTTGTAAAATGTACAGGTGAGCCAATAATTAACCCCCTTAAAATTAACATGGGATTTCCTATGTTCCGCTCAGCGACGCACCACCCGGTATATGTAGCTATGGTTTATGGTAGCACAATCAAACCACCAAGCCAGGTAGACATAAACGTTTATTAGAGGTGGCATGCATGATTATCACTTATTAAGCACTCCTTAAATATAGAGAAAAATACAATATGGGTTGTAAAATCGGTAAAGAGACATGCGATGATATGGTAACCTGTCAAAAAAAGCCCATTTTGATTGGTTAAAAATACTAATATTTTTTTTTAAGTAATAAAATAATCCTAAGTAAAACACCTTATATAAAAAAGTAATCATAATCTAATCTAACGACAATTTTTTGGAGAGTTTTTTTTTATTAACCCCGACGTACATTTTTAACGAGAAAAAACACTTCGAACTTTGGATCTTATTAAACTTTTTTTGATAAAGTATTCCGATAGCGTCGGCTACTTTTAATTAAGACCGAATAATGTTTGATACTTTTTGATGAATCCATTTGCTTGAATAGGTTTAATACGATTTGATTATAAGGATGATATACCATAAATATTAATATTGGTTTTAAAAGTTTTTGGGAGGTAGTACGAGGACGGCGTGACAAGTAGTGAGAACATGGTTGGTTTTGCATTTTGATTTTAAGAAAAAAATGTAATTTTTTAATTTAAAACATGGCCCAGAAAAAAATATATTTTTGAAACCACGCTAGTTTCAAAACATTATAAAACAAGGGAGCAGAATAGGTATAAATGTTTACTGCCACCTTTGCAATTTTAGTAAAAAAAGAACCTTTATTCCTTTGTGTCTGTTTAACGCCTATTCTATGTCAAATTCAAATCAGGTATTATGAATATCGATACTAATTTAATTAAGCAGTGGATTGAAATGTTTGAAAGAAAATATCAAAAAGATATAGCTAAAACCATTAGAAGTTTGTGAATCTTATTCTTAACTTTATACTGATGTTTACATATCTATAATTTTTTTAAAGGGCACCACATAAAATTTGTTAAAATTAAATTTATTGATTTAAAGTTTTATACGTGTTCACTTTAAAATTTCCCAAACAACACCGTTCTTGTTCCTTTTCGCATAAAATATTAAATAATTTAAAAAAAAACCTTTTGTTTGGATTTTTTTTTTATTTCCTATTTTTTTTTTTTCAATAATATGCTTTTTTAGTTTTTTTTATTTTAATTATTTTTAAACCCTTTAATTTGTTTAAAAAAACATCGAAAAAAATGGCGGATACTGACGCATGCGCACAAAAAGGAATTGTGATGAAAAGGCCTATTTGATTTGCAAGATGGGACGGACTAAAAATAAAGAAAATGAATGTGGTAGAAAACGATTGTCTGTCAACAAGTCGGAAAAATAGACGACTTGCTACGAAAAAACGGTAAAAAGGATATTATTGTTATGAAAGGTTTATAATTAGGGTTTCCATAATTTATTAGAGTAATGTCCGGACGGTCCATCAGATCCTAGGATAAATAGCAGCGATTGTGAAACGCGTGCACGAAATTTTCTCTACTATTTTACCTAACTGAAAGGGTTGTAGAAATTAGACAAACTAAAAGTAAAACTACTTACTGAACAGAATACAGGAAACCCGCGCTGCGATTTTGGCTGCTGCAGCAAATATTCAAAATGGGGGACGCATTTACGAGTCCTGCATGGTTTAAATCCGGACGTATGGCAAGCCCATTTATAATATGATTTTTCGACTACTATTAATACTATAAGTAAAATACAAAAATTAATTTTCAGAAAACAAAATATAGGATCAACAAAGTCTAACCATAGTTTTAGCAGTGCTATGCAGTCGAACAGGTAAAATGGTTTTTTTTATCTAGAGTGCAAATACTACTTTGGTGATACAAGTTTTCAATCATTAAGCGTGCGATGTATTTCGAGCCGGGAAAGCCGGGTTTTCATATTATTATTATAAAAAAGTCTATTTTCTGTTAAATTATTACGTGGTATTATTTTATAATTTGTCTTATTTTTTTATAATTGCACTTTCTTGAAGTTTATTTGCTGTTATTTATATTATTACGTGATATTAATTTATAATAATTAATTTTAATCTTTTTATAAATGTACTTTTTTAAAGTTTATGAAAATTTTCTGTTATTTTATTACGTGGTATTATTTTATGATTTGTTTTACTCTTTATATAATTAAACTTTTTTAAAGTTTGCTGTTATATTAATACGTTATAATTTGTTTCAAATTTTCTATAATTGCACTTTTTTAAATACCTAATGGAAAGGAAACAAATTACACAAACATAAAATGTCAATGTCAAATATGAAAATAGTGCTTACGTTAAACTAGGTAAGTTTTCTCAATAAACTAAAAATGTCGCTCAGTGAAAAAGACCTTATTGAATTGCAAAATACGGTTGGTCACATTTTCAAATAGCTTGACAGAATCGTGCCAAAATATAGGAGCATACTGTGTGAAATATGAGCTTTTAAATGATGTATCGTAAGCCGTATGAACAGTGACGGAATTAAATCTCGTACACCTAATTTTTCCCAGTGTGATGTTGTCTTTTGCGTACCTGGATCACCTGGAAATATACCTTACTTGACAAATTGTTATCTGTCACATATTTTAAAACTATATTATTTTTTTTTTAATTTTTTAAAATGAATTAACTAGAGAAGGCGAGTAATTACTCTATTCGAAGAAGGTGTTTCTCTGGGAAGTAGCTCAGAAAGTTGGGAAACCAAGAAGCACTATTCAAACTTCAGAACTAAATGGAAAATACAGGATCATTGAGAGAAGGGCTGAAGTGGTAGAAGAAAAATTTCAAACGAAAATCAAGATAATGATCTGATAGATTTTTTGCGAAACATCCATTTCAGACAGCTGTAGAAGCACACAACCAAACTAATTTTCCTGGGACAGTAAGAACGGCAAGAAATCGTATTAGGAAAAATTCGGAATTGAGAAGCAGTGTAGCTGCTAAAAAGGCATTTTTGACCGATATGAATAAAGAGCAAAGAATGGGGTTTGCACTGGAATATTTACCGCAAGGTATGGATTTTTGGGAAAAGGGTAGTATTTACGAATTAGAAGATTTTTCAATCTTATTATAGCGGGCAGATTAGAGTGTATAGGCCGCAAAATACACGGTACGAAGAAAGATATACCCAACATGTTAAAACAAGTGGAAGATTTTCTGTTAATGTATGGGGATATATGTCTTCAGAGGGCTTGGCATATGCCACTGTATTCAAAAAAGATTTAATAGTCAAGCTTATATACATATACTCCAAAATGTTATGTTGCCATTGGTAAACAATATATTTAAACAAGAAAATTTTATATACCAGCATGACAACTGCCCCGTCCATACAGCAAGGAGAATTTCGGACTGGCTACTGGAAAATAACATTTCATTGTTATCTTGGCCCTCAAGAAGCCCTGATAATATCAATCCAATCGAAAACGTTTGGGGATATATCGTAAAGGAAATTAACAAGAACAATGATTTCCATCCACAAAACAGTAATGATTTGTGGAATAAAATTGAAGAAACCTGGAATAATTACAATGTTCACCATGCACAAATGCTGATTGCATCAATGCCCACACGTTTAAACTTATTAGTGGAAAAAAATAGTGTCGCTTTGAAATATTAAGCCAGTGTTTTTCTTTAATATTTGAATAAAATAAACTATACATTTATTTTGGAGTCATGTATTTTTATTGAATTTTAAATTTAAAAGGTGAGAAAAAAGTTAAAAAAGATAAAAAGCCAAGTTTACCAAAATATTCAAAATTGACATGAAATGTTAACCTAAGTGTACGAAATTTTATTTCCGTCACTGTACCTTTAAAAAAATGTCGATGGCGTCACATTTTTTTAATATTTAATTAAGTTCTAAAGTAGGAATAAATAATTAAATTGACCTTTGAGTGTTTCCCATAAAAATAAGAGCTAACGTAAATAATAATGGAAATTCATACCTTACGCTGTATAACTGTAATAAAAATAACAAAAATCAATTAAAAAAAAACCTTTTGTTACACATGCTTGTTATTGTTTATTATTTATAAAAACCTATATGTAAAAAATACCTAAAGCTGACCCTGGTCAGAAATAATCGTCTGTTGCGGTTGGCATAGCGACCGTACATTGTTGCCAGTGGTCACTACACGGTCTGTTGTTCGTTTATTACCGTCGAAGCACGATTTGAACTTGATCAGGTGATGATGAATGCTCTTAAACCCAAAAACATCGAGTTGTAAACAGCCTCCTGCTCTAGGTGTGTCTAGATACATGTTGCAGCAGATTTTACACCGGAATTAAAGCTAACGGACTTTGATCCAAAGCTAACTTTTGCAAATTAATCTTACTGAGAGGTGGCCCCCGAGAAGCCCTGCTTTAAGTCCAACACATTTCTTTTTACTTCGATCGAACGCTCACAGAAAAAAAAGTTGGATATTATTTTCATGAGACATATGTTTGCCGTAGTAATTTTGACTCCTGATCACAAATCCGGGGTCAGAATTTTGCCATCACGTCACCATTTTTATCTAACCTTAAAAGAACTGCTGACAAATAGTCAAATTTATTAAAAATTACTTTTTTTTACATCAAGCTTTACATTTTTATATAAAAGGATCTGCTTAATCCAAATCCACGACAAGAAATAAGGTAGCAAATGTAGTTTTTTTTTAAACTTAAAAAAAAAATTCTACTAAAATCACTATTTTCAAGTCTTTGCGTATCTTGCCCAAAATTGGTATACGTTTTTTTTCAGTTGATGATTACGTATTTAGATTCTAACAATTGAAGATGGCGGGTCCAAAATGGCGAGTGTGTTTTTCAAGATGACGAATACATTTTTCAAAAGTGAACGGATTTAAGCCATATTACGAATGAGGTGGTTTTTGTGGTTGCTTATTTTGGATCTAAAGTTAAATTTAAAATGATGATGGCGAATCTAACATGGTGGATAAAATAAGCAAAAAAAAAACAGACTAAACAGAAATTGAATATATGCAAATTAAGGTAAACATAAATTTAAACTACAATTAAAAGAAATTAATATTAATTCTGGTTTAATAATTATTCATTTTTGAAAAGTGGTATTAGCTAATAAAAACGTTGTCATTATGTTGGGTCGGTCTTGTTGAATGTTAAATATTAACTTCAAATTTGTAGTCTCCCATACATCGAACTTGTTTTTAATCTGTTTTTTTTTGCTTATTTTGTTTAACTTATTTTATCGGACATTATAAATGTTTTTAATTTGCCTTTAAATTTAAAATCAGTGATCTCAAAAGCCACCTTATACGAAAATTGGCCTAAATCCGTTCATTTTCAAAAAGTTTATTCGCCATCTTGAGAATCACATTCGCCATTATGGATCCGCCATTTTGAATCTGCTCTCTTAAGTTTTTAGAGTCTGACTTTAGTTTATAAAAAAATAGTGACGTGCTGGCGAAATTATAACCTCGGATTCGTGATCAGGAGGCAGAATTACTACGGAAAATATGTAACTCATGAAAATAACACCATTTTTTTTTTGCGTGACTGTGGTAACAGTCAACATTGTGGCAATTAGTTAAATACTTAGCAAGAATTAGCACTATCGTGCAAATGGATTTAATTTCAGTATGTTTTCTTCCCTATCATAACTTTGTTATCGTTTTACAAAAAGATAAGGTAAGTAAATTTAAAAAAGTATTTTTATTATCTCTAAAAAGGTTTAAAGTTCTGTCAAGTGATGTGTCTGAGATTTTAAAAATTGTTCTTATAACCACTGACTGGCTGACTAATTGATCAACTTATCCAAATTATATGGCACTTTTCGAAGAAGCAAAAACCACATTTTTCTAATTATTGGGTGTTACGTATTTCCATGACTTAGTAATGTTAACGTTAGGGGTTTGTTTTAACTCAAGATAAATAATTTATAAAACTTGTAAGCATCAGAAAAATGTACACATTTTTTTACTTACATGTCAAAATGGACTGTTTTACTTTTGTTTTATGTGGATAGAAGGGCTATAATTAATCCCTGTTTATATTCTATTTTTAATGCCCTGTATATATAGGTCAATCACCTTTTTTTAATGATCCTATTAGTTGTGGTGTTAAACACTGAATAGGTTTAATAGTTATTTGTGCAACCAGTTGGAAAAAGCAGTATTTATCGTTACGAGCAGATTTCTGCAGAACGAGCGAAGCGAGTCCGACAAAAGAATGTGGGTTATGAAAAATAGTGTTAACCAAGGCATTTCACACAATATTTTTTTCTTATTTAAAATTTGATTATTTTTTTATTTTTTATAATTTTGACATTTAAAGTGACACTTTTCAAAACTCATTGACGTTGTCAAATAACAAAAATTTTACGTTTCGTTGCTAGTTATGAAAACTAAGATATTTGACAACGTAAATGAGTTTTGAAAAATGTGACTTTATAGGTCAAAATTAGAAAAAAAAAATATTTTACTATTTTTAGCTATTACAATAGGACAAAAAATAGTTTTTTGTCCTATTGTAATATCCATTTATTTTACTTAAAAAAGTAGAAGATTCCACCAAAAACACATAAGGGTCAAGTTCCTATTCAAAAATCTGGGCCTTGAAAGAACTTGTTTTTTGTTAATTTATCTGTAGTAATAATAAAATGTCTTTTAAAAATAGAACATTTATAAATACAGATAGATAAATAAAAAAATTGCCAAGTCAAACAAAAACTTGGTCTAATTTTAGATCTCAGTACTTTAAGAGGCTAAGATTATTAGATAACAACTTGGCCCTTATTTTACATAAGTGTTTTTGTTATGATATTATAATTTCACTTCAAAAAAGTTAATTATTTAGAGCCAGACCCTGTTCAGCTGTCACCAGGCGAACTACAAGTTAAAGTTGGCCAAAGATTCGGTTATGGCCATAATATTAAACCAAAATTACTCTAGAGTTTGTGTTGTTTGAGCTTTTGATGCAAAAACCATTTTCAATAATTACAGCTAAGAGCTAAGATAAATTATACTCTTTTATAAAACCCTTTCATTTGAGGTTATTAATGATTGTGTTGTGTTTCAGTGTTGTTTTTTAAGCTTCTAAGGTAATTAATTAATTTTACGGTAATTTTGAATTTCATTGATCTTACAGGATATTACCAAGATAGTTTAATATATTAAAATCAAGTTTAGCTAATGTACATGAAAGTTCTCGGTAAAATAAAGCTTATTTTAAATTTAATATTTATATAAAAAACTTAAAAGTATTACTTTGTACCTAAAATTATTATATCTAGTGGGATGGGCGTAGCGAGGTACGGGCAGGGAGGGGCAGCACTAATTGTAAGTTAAAAAACAAAAAATATCGTCGGTTTTCTCCTCAAGCCTCGTAAGTATAAAACTTTGCAAGTCCAGGAGCAATTTAGTAAAGATCATTTGACACAATTTTTTTAAAGTTAAACATAAGCAATGTTTAAAGCCGGTAGGGGGCAAAGTTGGATATATAGGAATCGTTAATCATGGCGCTTCCGCACTAGAATTAGTTGCCGACAGACTATGCTGTCGACTAAAGATGAACTGAAAAATAATAGATGCAAATTAAGGTTTGGTCGCTCTGTAAAATGACTATTGCCTATTAAGACACAACGAATAGAGTTACTGTACACAAGTCGTTATTTACAAAAAATATATACATTACTACTTCACAAAATATGGTGTGGTACGCCAATGTGGCATATCAGCAACTCAAGTTAATATCTACAAATATACAACTTCTAATAAGTACACCTTTTCCTTGTCATTTTTTTTTTGAAATTTAATTTTACTTTAAAAATATCAAAGAAAGAAAGGCAGCCTTAACCAATTTGTCAAGGGTTTTAAAATCTGAAACGTAACTTATTATCCACTGACAATACCAGATTTTCACAATTACAAAATTTGCTCTTCTAATCGGCGCAAAAATTCACTTAAATTCAGCAAAGAAAATTATTTACCTTTCACTGAAAACCCAAATCGCCTTTCGACTGCGGAATTTATGAGGCGTAAATATTTAACAACGTTACGACACAATTAAAAATTGTTTTATAACATTAAAGAAGTTAGAAT